>JAMXBB010000008.1:106914000-106994697 GCA_024138015.1 Lumnitzera littorea
CTCTAATTCTTCTCTTTTCCAAGGCTTCATATTTTTTCCAACTCTTAAACTCTCTCCTTAATTGTCCAAAAGAATCCTACATATAAAAAAAATAAGTTTTATACGAGCTAAGACTCCAAATCGTTGCATATATCCTCCTATTTTCCTTTTAGGACACCTAACGTATATTCTATCCTCCAAATGCCATGCCCTAAATCAGATTAAAATGATTTCGCCTTGGTCTTCTAATGTTTTTAATTTATTTTACTTAATTATAACATTAATTTAAGTATTTTTATGTATAATATATTATTACTTCCGAGTTTCAGTAACATTTGGCTGTAAGGAGAGGACTAAACAATGATAATTGGACATAAAAAGTATGAGAAGAACTAGATAATATAAATTTATTATAATATGTTTAGTTTGTACAGTATCATAAACAAAATTTATATTAAAAAATTAATTATTTATATTATAAATTAAATAATTTTTTATAATATTTAATAAAAATAATATTAATTAACTTGATATTATAACATGGAAGGGTATTTTTGAGAATACAAAATATTTTTTGTTTTTATCTAATGAATTTTATTTTCATACCATGATGTAGATGTAACAAAATTTAGGCTTTTTGTTCAGTTTATCAGCTTAATTTTTATCTAGTCATCTAACAAATTTACAAATAAAATATAGGACAAAATTTTTTGCCAGATCTAGTATTACAAAAATTGCTCAACCATATGCTACCTTTGGGTGTTCACCGCTACATGTAATACTCATATAAGCTATTTTAATCCCAATTTGCTCCAAATTACTATTTCATAAATTAAGTAATTTTATTTTAAAGTCTTGCTACAATTCGGTCTCACATTTTGGGTTTATACTAAAAATATTTGCTATGAGGTAAAGTTACATTTTTATTTAATTCAATATTTTACCTATTTTATTCTACAAAATAAAGGTCACTAGAATGTCTTTTTTTTTTTAACTTTCATGATCCTATACTAAAAATTTATTTCATTTCAAGAATATTTTTTAAGATCCTAAATTTATCGATTCTGAACAATTACAATTATTTTACGTAGTTGTACTTGTGACTCATACTTTTTATAAACCCTTCATTTCCTCACTTCTTAAATTATATTTACGTAAGTTCTATATTTATTTGGAATATGCCACTGCTTCGTTTCCTTAATAGTTGGTCGAAGACCTGGGTATTACAACACATTAATTCTTTTTTTTTTTTTTACAATTTTTGGTGAACCGTATGCATCAAAAGGTGCATATAAGCTCTTTAGAGATGCAAATTTTATCTTTATCAATCGACTTTATCGAGAAAGATTACTTTTTTTAGGTCAAGAGGTTGATAGCAAGATCTCAAATCAACTTGGGTCTTCTGGTAATCTCAATATTGAGAATGATAACAAGGATCTATATTTATTTATAAACTCTCATGGGCAATGGGTAATACATGCAGTAGTTACTTATGATACTGTGCAATTTGTGCAACTCGATGTGATAGGATTAGCTGCTTGAATGGGATCTTTTATCCTGGTTAGAGAAGAGATTACCAAAACGTCTAGAATTCCTCACGCTTGTTGCTAATGAGTTAAAAAAGAAAAAAGAATATGGCTTCGCCATATCAAATAAGTAATAATAGTATGGCATTTGGAATTCAATATGAGATTTTTTTTTTTTAAAAAAAAAACCATTAGATTATATATTGAAAGAGTAGTATGAAATTAATATAAAATAAATGGTATTCCCAATTTGATGTTATCTATTGGGGTCTTTTTAGTGTCATAAACTTTTTTGTTTTCAAATCACATATACATGTATTAAAAAAAAAAAACTTTAGGATTGCTGAATTACAAATAAGATAAATATAAACAAAGTAACGGAGCCATCATAGTATTTTTTAAATATCATCTCTATTTTTTTTTTTTATCTTTCTTTGATGGAAGGGAAAAGTAAATCCCATTGTAAAGCTATATGTAATGCATAAATGATGCTTGTATGATTGCTCAATTCCATCTTTTATTTATTATTCTTTATCTCCTTTAGTCAACTCACTACGCGAGATAGAGAAATTATTTATTATATCATCAGTGCAATGATACGTCAACCCACAAGTTCTTTTTATGAGGTACAAATGGGAGAATTTATCCTGAAAGTAGAAGAACTACTAAAATTGCGTAAAACCATAACAAGGGTTTATGTACAAAGAACATGCAAACCCTTATGGCAAACCTTTATGGGTTGTATTCGTAGATATGGAAAGGGATATTTTATGTTAGCAACAGAAGCCCAAGCTTATGGAATTGTTGATATTGTATCAATTAAATAAAAATAATGGTGATCATATGCAAATACGTGACTTCAGATTTTATCTTTGTTGTATCGGGTTTCATAATATTTTATTCATTTATTATTAAATACAGAAGTAATTCATAATCTTTTGGTTAGGATCGATTTAAACCAGCTAATTCAGTATGTATACAATTTTGCATGATGTCAATTATTAAACAACTTATTAGAAACATAAGACAACCAATTAGAAATGTCACGAAATTCTCCGCTCTTCGAAAATGTCCTCGGTATTGAGGAACATAT
This sequence comes from Lumnitzera littorea, assembly GCA_024138015.1. Classification (NCBI taxonomy): domain Eukaryota; kingdom Viridiplantae; phylum Streptophyta; class Magnoliopsida; order Myrtales; family Combretaceae; genus Lumnitzera; species Lumnitzera littorea. The sequence goes on from JAMXBB010000008.1 coordinate 106,916,599, forward strand.
ACTCGAGTGTATGTTTGATACATTCAAATCATTGCTAGAACAAAATAAATAAAGGAAACCCATCTTTTAGTATCAATGATTGGTATCCATGAAAAAGAGAAAAAAGATATATTTTATCTTTCTATTGTGTTGTGTATGAAATTTGTTGTTTCCATCGGTGCGAATCCAATCACTTCAATTTGGAATTGAAGATGAGAAAAAATTCCTCTTTAGTAACAATGGGATATTCATTAAGCGAGGAAATCCTATTTCCAAAGACGAAATCTTATGCTTTAACTCTTGCAAAAATGGACCAAGAGGATAAGTTATCCACATAATCTTCATAATTAAATACTGTTATTATATGGAGTATATCTCTTTGTAAAAAACTTATTACTAAATAATTCATGAGTAAAGCTAAAAGAATGTGAACTGTACAAGTTAATTCACCAATAGCCTCGATTAAATGAACTAAGGGGCTTTGATGTATAGAGAAGACATCATCGTTTAAGATGTAACCATTGAAACAATGCAATCCACCATTTTTTGATTCATTTCTATTTTTTTTTATACCTAGAGTGTCAATAAAATTTCTTAGTTCGTTTCGAGGTAAAATGCTTATAAAAAAATAAAAATTGTGGTTACGAAGGTTATAGTAACAATGACCATTGGAATTTTTATTTTATACATTGTTTTGTTATTAATCAACTAGGGAAGAGCAAAAGAATAACTAAAACAAAGGAAATCAATTAGTTATTTGTTAAAGTTTTATTTATTCAATGACTAGAGTTAGATGAGGATATATAGCTTGGAGATGTAGAACAAATAGTTATGTCGCGTTTTTTAAAATGTGACATAGTAATAGTATTTTGGGAATAATTGTTAACTAATTTATATTTGTTTAATATTTATTAATTTTTATAGTAAATACGTAAATTTTTTAGGAAATTAATCTTATTATAGTTGTTAAAATTACGAGTAAAATATATAATTTTACTAGTTTATGATTTATTATTTTTAATTAATTAAAATGGATGATAAATCATTGAGGAAAGGAAATTAATATTGTATTTTATGAAAATAATCCCAAAAATGCCACATTTTAAATGAGTTTTTAAAAATGGGAATTTACAATGAATTGAAATCAATTTTTGAAAAGCAGAATTCATTTATCTAAAATGGAATCAGTTTTTTCAAAGTACGAGTTTAGAATGAGGTAAATTCATCTTTTGAAAAGTTAGATTTTAAGAAGTAATGATAAGTAGCAAATAATATGATGCGGTGTAGTGGGTAATACTTTGGCCTTTGAGAGGAAGCAAAGTACAAACTCAAATCTGCTAAGTAAAACAATTCATCCGAACCACAAGATAACAACTTAATTTTAAAAATAGTTTGATATTCAATTGATTTTAAGTTTGCATCTTTAAAAGTCGATTTCATGGTTGTATTTTTAGGAATATTTTTTAAAATGCCCTATTTTTTAGATTATTTTTTTAAAAAGCAATATTAATTTCATTTCCTTTAAAGTCATTTGATTACAAATTTTTGATAGAATTATGAATTTTGATGTATAATTCTATAAACTTATTATTTTATTATTTTGTATGATTCTACGCATTCAAAATAAAAATAGAATTGCGATTTTAATAACCATAAACCTTATACTTGAATCCATTCCATAAATGGTTTTTCTTAGACTAGTAAGTTTCCTTGCTTGGAAAAAAAAAAATCTAATTAGAAACTTATAAATTGATAGGCTATTTAGGAAAAAAATGAGTTAACATGAATCTTACCATCATACTAGTTTTCTAACGATTTCTTGCTTCTTCTTTTTTTTCCTTAAAGCAAAAGAGGCTTTATGTTAAAAGAAATTATCAGTCTTAATAAATAGTGTAATGCATGAAATACTTGTGAAGATTTCATCAATATTGTCAAATTTAACTCAACCCTTATAGTTCAATCTAATTTAATTTCAATTCTATTTCGATTTAACTTTTGACCGAACTCAATTTGTTTATTTTTATTTTTATTTTTTCATCCGTTTGAATCAACTATCCAATCCAACATGATAAGGGTGAAATATATTCTACTATCTTGAAGTTTTACGTGAGGGTGAGAGGACAACGAGATAGACATTTCCCATTGTCTCACTTTTGTCTCTTATTCTCCCCCCTATCTTTAACCCGACAAACCTCGAATGAGTAGCAAACCGACCTTATTTGCAGTGAACTGTTATTAATTTTTTTTTTTTTAACGGTTGATATACATATATATGCAAAGCTCATCCATTAAAATTTTCTTGAATTGAAATATTCTATCGAATTGTGTTAGCAGAAAATACAATATTAGATGTCTATCGTGAGCAACGAAATATGACAAGAACAACAAATTGCTTTGAAATTTATTCAAATCAAATCAAGTTACCGTGAACTGCATTCAAAGTTTGCTTAATTCATGAACCCAAATCATTAAAAAGGGTTTCATTTATTAGGAGTTTGAATTGACGTTTAGCCGGATTCAATAGGATTTGTGAACCAAGCTGAATTGAATCATAAATATGATACATCAAGGTTATATTTTTTATTTAAAACCATTGTAACATAATGGTATTGCTATAATTCTTCTATTTAGATAAATCCGAATCTTTTACTTGGTAAAAACAAAAAATCATATTTCCTAAAATAGATAAAAAGGCACCAACTCTCTTGCTTGTTTATGAAAGCATCCAAAAAAATAGGTCCTCATATTATTCAATAATGTGTAAAACTTTATATTTATCCTTGTATAAATAGCACAATTTATACAATTAATTAATCTTATAAGGGTTAAATGCTCTTGTTAGTTAATTCTTGGCAATTTACTTGTGCTTTTTCAAATATCCATTTTTTCTCAGAAAAAAGATAGTGAATTAAAGATATGACTAGTAAACTAATATAAACGAATCTTATTATAGATTAAACCTTTGAAGTCTATTTGGATTCTCTTTTTATTATCCATATCTTATTTATATTTGTTTTATATTTAATCTGTATCTTTTTAAAATTTAACATTTAAAAAAAGCTATTTTATCTATTTATTTTTATAATTAAGGTGGTAATTAGAGTATGAAAATTTGGAAGTAAAAATTTATATAGCTTTAAGAGAAAATATTTAAAAAAAATGTATTTTATGCGTTGGAAATTGATTTTTGAATTAGTATATATGTAAAATAAATTAAGGAAATGATACATAAATTCAAATTTATAGGGTTTAGTTAGTATTTAATTTTTAAAATAAGAGTATACCTGTGATTATATTTAGACATTTTTGATGTGTTATTCTTATCAAATATAAGATTAAGATTTAAATAAATACTAAAAACATATAAAAATTCGATAAAAACATGAAAAAAAAAAAAACATAAGTACTAGCATTATTAAACAAAAAAAAAAAACAAAAAAAAAGAAGGAACCAATAGAACTGTCCCTCTCTCCCTTTCTTGCCCCGGCCGTGGGATTTAATTAAGTTGAGCTGATGCAATGACGGACCATGAAAACGGTAGAAAGTAGAAAACCTCACTAGTCACTGGAAGTTACAAACCCTAAAAAAATAAAAATTCAAATCGAAACCCTAAAATTCATAATTGAAATCGAAGATGCCCCAAGTCAAGATAATTGCGAAGAACTTCATGGACATGGTGGCTTCTCTACCCGCGATGAAGCTCGATCAGCTTTACAAGAATGCGTTCATTTGCGAAGCCATCCTAAGGTCTTTCTCTTCAATGATGAAGTGCTCTTGTTTTAATTGTATATGCCTTCGGTATAGATTAGGAAGAGAAAAAGAAGAAGAAAGAGAAGACTTATTCATGGTTTACCGCGAATTTTGTATCTTGTTGGTTATTTAATTAGTTACACTTGCGGAAGATCGGGTTTTTATTAAAAAAATGATTGCAATCTCCAAATTTTGATTAGTTAGAATCAGTGTAAGCAAAGAAATACTTGGTTTTACATTGAGCTTTCATAATTTTTTTTTTTTTAATATGCTGGATGATCAATAAGTTAAATTTTTTAAAAAAGATTACATTGTTTTGGTCATATGTTTGACATTGGGTTTTTGCTTTAGTAAACATTTGTTATGTACTTATTAGTTCTTAAGGTCCAGTGAAAATGAAACCTAAGGGGAAAAAAGATTATTTCATCAGTTTCATGTCGGGTTAGACATTGTTGGTTGCTCAATGAGAGGTACTTAATTACCAGAAGAAAAACAACCAGTGATGCATATTGTGATCTGAAACTTTCTCCAGTAGCCAAAGAGAAACAAGAAGTGGGAATCATTTTTTCCCAATTTTTGGGAACAAGTAAACATGTAAAGTGGTAGAATTTGGAAATTGATTGGGTACGAGTAATTGGATGGAATTAATTGCAGCATTGTATGTTTGCTTTGAGCAGGTCATTACCACCTCTAGCAAAGAAGTATGTGATACAAATGTTGTACATTGAAGAAGCAGTTCCTTCTAAGTCAATGGAAGAGTGGGTCCTTCCTGATGGCTCATCAAAGCATCGAGTTGCAATCGACCGGTTGATTCAATTAAGAATTTTTGCAGAGTCCTTTGATAGGTTTGAATAATTTTTCTCTCATCATTTCAGCTGTGTGGATTCCATAATGCCAATAAATGCAGCTTTCATGAGCTGGTCCTTTTTAGCCCACTAATTTTCTGGCAGTGTACTTAATGTTGGTGAAAGATGTAGAGGCAGCAAGCTCTTGAATTGAGAACTTAATCATCAACGCATTGTTAGGGTTTAATAGATGCCTTGGTTGCATTTAGTATGGCCTTCTATGATTTCCTTCTGTTTTCTAGAGTCAACTCCTAAGTTCAGATTATAATGGAATAAGTGAACTCGAAATCATATAATATATCTCTCATCATTTTATATTTATGTCTCTCAAAGTGGGTACTTGTGTTATTAATTGATTTAATGTTATAATCGTAAAGGCTATGTATGGTTCATTCCATGAATTCCAAATTTGTTCCTAATTTGAATAAGAGCTTGGTGAGGATTTAAAAATGGCTAGAATTTGATTCTATACCCCAACTCCCTTTTGCACTTATGCTCTAATTAAAGACAAGAAAAAAACTAAGATTGGGTTCCGTGGAATTTACCAAATGTTGGATGTTTTATAGTATTTGTAGTTTGCCTCCTTTCTTCTTCTTCTTCCTCCTTTCTTTCTTTTTTGGTTGTTGTTGTTATCTTGCATAAGGTAGTTACATCTTTGTGACCACATTTCAAGTAGCTGCCATATAATATATCTAAATGATCATCTGAAAGCATTTTTTACAGAGTGGCATGTTATCTGGCTGCAGTCTTACTGAGTCATTTTTTGTTTTATATTCTATTGCAGAAGTAGTGGAACAAGTTATAAACTAAATCCAGCATTTCAGACCAATCTTCAGATGCATATAACATCTGGGTAGGTCTCACATGTATAGTTTACTTTCCATGAGCTTTGTAATCTTTTAAATGAATACATAATTATAGATATCCAACTCCATCATGCTATAAAGTATTTAGGGCATTGACAATTTCAGGATCTTGTGGCCTTAAGTAGTTCATCTGCAAATTGTTAGCTATCGATAAATTTTAGATTTCTGATCATTTGATCTGAAAGTTTTAGCTCGTTAGATCTGGTATGGTTTTTACATTTATTGATTAATACCTTCCCTCGTTTATCAATTTTGAAGCCAGTGAAGTGGACTTCTTAAGTGACTTGGGGTGAAATAAGTGCTAAGGATTGATATCATGATAAATTTTATATTCACATCTCCTTAATCTAAAAGTTTAATCTTCCTATATCTGGTGTTGCTTTTATATTTATTGGTTAACAAACACTACCAACGTGAAGAAGAGATTATGAGGCTGCTGCAAATGCTCTCTTGCTTAGTTCAGTGGTAACATGCCTTTAAGAGATCTATTCTCATAAGCAAGGTTGAGAACATGACTATAAATTGAAACTCGCAGAGGAGTCTTGCCTAGGGAACCAATGGACTCAAATGTTACCATCAGGCTCCCAACCCTAGAGGAGCTCGAGACCTATGCTATTGAGCAATGGGAGGTGCAAACTTTATTACTGACATTTTCCAATTTTTAAATTCTGATTCATCTAAATGTGTGCTTTGAGGAGCTTGGTCTTTACCTTTATACCTTGCCCAGTTGCTAGGCTCCAGTTTATTCTTTGATTGACCCTTTAGTGCAATAAACAGTGTTTTCTTCTTCAACTCATAAACTCAGCCCAAGCTGAAAAGGTGATAAATATCAGCTCCTCTATGATGAAAATCTTCCAGAGAGGCCTGTTGATGCAGAGGTGAGTTTTTACATTTTTTTACACGTGTATGTATTTGTGGAGGAAAAGAAATGTATGCAATAAAGCATTTTTAATGCCATAATTTACAGGGAGAAAGAAGCTCCAAGATTAACTGAGAGTGGCTTCCAATTCCTGGTATCTATCCACACGTCATAGAAATCTCAGCTACTGTAGTATCTTGCTAAAAATTATTAATCTGTGAACTGCAGCTGATGGAAACAAATGCACAGCTTTGGTACATCATCAGGGAATATATCTCAAATTCTGAGGTGTGACATCTCAACCGGTGTGGTAGACATTGTTCTAATCATTTCTTTAATTTTGCATTGAAGGACATTTGCAAATCAATCTCTCATTTCAGTATTCATATATGCCTTGCATGCTGTGACAGTTTACTTCATACTGAGGGAACTAAAGGTGTTTGAGATTTTGAGAATATACCCTGTAATCCAAACAGACTCTGTTGCAGTTCCATTTTTGCTTGAGGTTCTTATGTTTTCTAAGTGTTTTTGTGCAGCTATCATCGTACTTGATTCTGCAACAAGTACCTCTTTTTGGGAAACAATTCTACTGAAGTTAAATGCTATTACTTTGGTAGGCGTGAGGGAACTTCCATAATTTACCTTGGGTTGCAAATGTTTATGATGAAAAGCTAATATACCCACATAAGCCCCTAAAACTTTATCCATCCATATCGTGCTCCTTCATTAAGTGAATGGTTCAATGCTCCTCTTCTTTTTCCAGAATTTTTCAATATTGCTTGTAATATTTCAAAGTTGCTTAATGCTGCCCCTGGAAGTTTTGGATATGTATCCCCTGTTAATAATTTGATGACATGGCAAATTTGTTTTCTTCATTCTACATTGTCCAGCCTACTATTAAACTTTCATTTTTGGGTTTCCATACATGTAACAACTTGAGCAGTATTAAAAAGTATATGAATCATCTTGACTCGTTACTAAAAGAGCTAATTTTAAGGACTTTGTAGTAATTAGAAAATTTGTTGGAAAGTAGCAAATGATAAGATCCTTTTTTAACAATTTTTAATAGGACCAAAGCTCTAGTAAATGGGTAGAACTATGGATAGTTTGGCCTAGTTAGGGCTTAGGAAGACCCATAACCACTTAAAATGTTGTAATGCTCTAGACAAAAAATATGAATAAACAAGCCAACAAACTAATGGAGTTTTTCAATCACTTAATTTAAAAGTTTTAAACTTGTGTTGATAAAATACTCATCACTACAGCCTTAAAAACTAATACGAAATCTTTTTTATAATTCATGTGAGACTATACTTAATTATAAAGTATCGCAATCTCCTTCCTTAAACATATAATGTTTTTATCGTAAGATCTTACAATTGAGTTCAATTTTTTTCCTTTTTCAATGTACGATTCAGGTTACTCTTTACTTATAGGTTATTCTAGAATTATACCAAGAGTTACCATCCTAATAATACCCTATGCTCCCTTTGAACCTTTTCTCTAAATTAGGGCCAAACCCGAGTAATCTACCTATTGGTAGGAGGTTGGTTCTAATATTATTTGTAACTTTTCAAATCAAAAATAGTAAATAACTAAACTAACAAATATTAATGAGTGTTTTTAACTACTAAGTTCAAAAGTTCGAAGTTTGTATTAATAAGGTATTTACCATCAGTCTTATAAACTATTACTAAATCTTTCCCACAACCTATATGGAACTTTACTTAGCTATGGGGTACCACAAATGCAAATACTCTATCTTCTTTGAACAACTACCTTTCTTCCTCTCTAAACATCTTTTTTTGGTTGTCTTTGCAAAATGCAGTGGCATCGCAAATCTGTAGCCTTGCGTGTGCACCAAAGCAACTGCCAATTTTCCATTCTAAGAGGTGCTTTAGCCCAAACAGTTTACACTCACTTTCCCTTCATAATGAAAGAGCAGCTGTAAGGACAGATACCAAGATACTGGTTCAAAGGAAGCATTGGTTAAATGATACAAGACATAAAAGTTGCTGAAAGAATAACCTATGCATCTGCATTGAATCACTAAACAGCCCTACATTGTTGTTGACATTCAAGAATGATATACTTGCTTTAACTGTTTTTAGTAGACAATGTAGGCGTGCAGATTCTGAAACCAAGGGTCCTGGAAGCCATCATAATTTACCTTTGAAAACTTTCCACTATAATTTGATTGAAGTGGAGTGTTCCTTTTATTTATTTATTTCCATTTGATAGACTGTTGCCTTTGCTTTTTATATCATGTGCAGGAGCGAGGTGTTGATACAGCAGATATGATTTCTTTCCTCCTAGAGCTGAGCTTTCATACCACAGGAGAGGTAGTGTAAATATCATTTTTTTACATGCTTTTCTCTCACATAAATATTCCTTGAGAAGATTTAGAGGGGCTTTCAAGTGGTCTCTCAGGAAGTTTAAGAGGTGCTTAGCGATTTACCTCTCTGATTGGTGTTAAAATATAGGCTTACAATATTAATACATTGACCGACATCCAAAGGAGCACAATCAAGGACCTTGCAGACTTAGGTCTAGTCAAACTTCAACAGGTATCTAATCTCAATTTTCTTTCTATTGCCAAGGAAATGCGGTTTTTCTTTGTGATTGTCATTTTTATTTGAAAAACCCAGTTATATCGTCCAGTGTTTTGCAGGGAAGAAAAGAAAGCTGGTTTATTCCTACAAAATTAGCTACTAATCTTTCAGTCAGCTTGACGGACTCATCAACGCGGAAGGAGGTGTTTCCTCTCTACATGATGCTATGTAATAGGATATACATGTCCATACTGATTTAATCTTGAGGCATCTGAAGAGAACACACATGATGGTTTCCCTTGAACTAATCTCTTAGGGTATTCCAGTTTAATTGCTGTATCAATATACAGCAATCACAGATTTTTAATCCCCTGTTAACATAGCAGTATAAAAGAAGGGACAGATAGTATCTTCTTTTAATTTGGCATTTACTCTCTTTCCCACTATATGCTAGAATTGACACTGGACTACCAGTGAGCATGTTAATCATGTTTCTAGCATCTCAAACATGTCAAGAAGGATTACAGTTATAAGATTAGCAATCGTGCATTTTATAGAAAAATATGGATGCCTCACCATAGTTTTGCTGTTGTTTGCTGTGTCGTTATTTATACATTAGCTATTGCATTTGGAAAAATCCTGCCCTCGAAGATATTGAACCCCAGAAACCTGGAACAACTTTGTGATTTAGGTGTTTTGAGGAGACATTTTGGCATATTCCCATCTAAGTGCAGGAACCTAAATAATGTTAATTGTTGTATCTTCAAGTTTTATCTTGATAAATATTACAAATGCATATTGCTGATAGAAGAGGGTAATTTATGTACCATGCCTTGAATTATCATCTTCCTTCCCCCCTGGCAGAGTTTGATGGATGGATATACTCAGTCATGATATCTAATTTACACATGTTTTCAATATTTTTCCAGGGATTTGTGGTCATTGAAACAAACTTTAGGATGTATGCTTACTCATCATCAAAACTACATGTTGAGATTTTACGTCTTTTTTCAAGGTACTATGTTGCCCTGCTTGATGAGGTTTGGATATTTGCTTATAGCAGGTTCTGTTCTCTCTATGCAACGCTTTCTCTTCTTCCTGGTCATATTGTATCTATGTCAGAAACAATGATCTTTTTGCTACTCTTCTTTTTCTTGTTGTCTCATGAAGAAATCCTACAAGAAGACCGAACATTTTGTCCTGAGAGCCAGGATTTTAGAATAGATGCATAATAGGCTTAGAGACATCACTAGTGGATATACTGAGTTTCCATTAATATGCAAACCTTCCTATTGTTGCATTGGCTGTGGATACAGGTTTACGCTTGTTATTTTTATCGGCCAGTCCAAATTATATCATCTTACATCTCAAGTTTCCATAACCAAAAGTCCAGAGGGTTCACCTTATCTTGATATCACACTATACTTGTTTCTATGTCTATTAGTACCCCTAAGTTCAGTGCAAACACTCATCATATTCAAAAATGAAGTTTATTTTTCCCTGTTAAACTAAATCTTTAGGTGTAAGTGGAAATCCACTATCATTTTGTCTTCTGCACTATGTGGATTCAATTACTAATCTAGATGATCTTTAAAAGAACATCTTCACCAGCCATTTAGAATCTTTGGAGTATCCTTGAACCTGTCAAACAAAAGAACTGACCTTGCCCATGAAACCGGTTAGTCTGGTGCTTATGTATGGGTGTAGAAGTATGCAGAATCCTTGTGCATCTTTTATTCCTATCGTTCTCTTAATCAGATCTTTTTATCTTCCATGTTTTGTCCATTTACTTTTCTAGACGGATGGTTCTTACTTGGTTTTGATTTTTCAATCATGTCTAAATTTTTATGTAATTTGCATATTCAGGGTCGAGTACCAGCTTCCAAATCTAATTGTCGGTGCTATAACTAAAGAAAGCCTGTATAATGCGTTTGAGAATGGCATTACAGCAGAACAGGTGAGCTTCATTTTTCTGTTGACTCTGAAGCTTACTTCTTTATTGAAATTTGTTGGTCAAGCTTTTGTAAATATATTTGCCTGGATTATTTGTTAACAAGACCAGGAGTCTTTGGTCAATATAATTTCTGAGTAATACTTCAACTTGAATTGATTTGCAAAGTTTTTGAGGCTTCATGATAATTCATATATGATTATTGGATTTTACAGCATTGTTCTTATCGTTGCCTAGTGTCCTGGTGTCAATGCATTTTTTAACAAGGCTGTTAAAATCCCATCCTTATAAAACTAGGTATATAGAGAAGTGCACAGAAGAGGGAGCCCATTCACCGAAGCCTTTCAAATGTGATTTTAGTTGGCAAAGTAGTTCTCATTTACCGTCCACAATTTTGTATGGTAGCTTTGTGTCTCTATTCACAGACCTCACTAGAGGATATAGCTTCTTGTAACCCTTGACTCTTCTATACATGCAGATTGTCTCTTTCCTTCAGCAAAATGCACATCCCAGAGTGGCAGGGAGGATGCCTACAGTTCCTGAAAATGTTACCGATCAGGTAATTACCTTAATATTTCACATGATTGATTCATCGTGAAGTGTCCAATAATTTGGTTCATCGTGGTTATCATGTCAATAACACGTCACTTCTCTTCTGGACGAAATAGTTTAAAGTCCATTCTGGAAGTGAATTCTCTCATATAGGGATGTTGTATCCTTTTTTCTGCATGAGGAGACATGGGATGATTTGAGATGTGATGGTTGGATAAAGATCTATATTTACGTGTCCAAGTTTGTTGTCATCTGTAGTTTAGCCAGACTTAAGTGTCCTTGATGGCAGTGGGAGCATTGTAATAGCTCTATGGCAATTTGACTTGTAAAAGATGTAGAAGCACAGTACAAATTGTAACGGCAGGGTCAATTCCACATTGCCTCGTTTTGCCTAGAGTTTCCTAACGAACTTTTGTTGGCAGATTAGATTATGGGAAGCTGATCTTAACAGAATTGAGATGACCCCTGCACATCTGTATGACGAATTTCCATCCAGGGTAAGAATCTATGGTTGTGATTATATCTCAGATCCTTAACAAGATTGTATCTGACGTAGTATATCTCAGGATGTATTTGAAGCTGCTTGCGACTATGCAAGAGAATGTGGTGGCCTGTTGTGGGAGGACTCAAAGAGGATGCGGCTGGTTGTCAAGTCAGAGGTGCACATGCATATGCGGGAACATCTTCGGCGTCAGAGGCAATAGTCTTGATTTACATCTCAGAAAAGCTAGTGAACTGGGCTAATGAAAGAGAGAATGTACCCATCACATTCTTATTGCTGCTGTTACGCACGCAGTGTCCGGTGGCACTGGAAATATTAGCCCAGTGTGCACATCAGCCTTGTTCGTTTCTACAATGAGAGAGATCACAAAGAAGGCAATCTACCAATTTTGTGTTAACGGCAGAAATTTGCAAGAGTTGTTGAGGAAACATGCTTATGAAAATAAATTAAATTAATCGATTGTATGAATGTTTGAAACTAGCACAAATTTTACATGAGGAATAGAATAGCGATCTGCCGACGCAAATTATTGCATGAAAAATGTTAGCATAAGTTTATACCCAATAAGTATGTGGAATGATTTCAACTTTACATTACCATTGAAATACAAAGTAGTTAGTGACTTTTGTAAATTTAATAAAATCTTATGTCATATCCTCTTCATGTAATATAAGAAGATAAGAAGATAGGATGTACTGGTTTTGTACAAAACATTGTTTAATTTTTATTTTTTTGAAACTCGTTACAATTATAGTATTAAAATCATCAAATATTATCGTATTGATCTTAAGAACTTGTGACTGCTACTTACTAGTGGCGATTACACCATTTACACACAACACCTAATACACATTAGACTCCGACTTTCGAGTATACATAGCTAACGTGGCAACTACACACACAACTGCATACATGAAGTGAATAATCGAAAAAAAGAAATTGCCACTACACTCTATTGTTACTACTACTACTATTTTTACTATAAAAAAAAGTTAATGACTAAATCCTTGTCATCCTCATTGGCATTTGCATCCTCTCCTAAAGCAATTGCATTGGACTGAGTTTCTTCCGAATCAGCGGGCTTAATCTATAGAAACTTCCTTCAAACTGGTCCATCACCACCTAGCACCACCATCTTGTTGGAAATCTCTCGTAAAGTGGACCGCTATTCCTCCAGCTACCACTCCACAAACGAATGCCGCCACCCTGTCCTGACGCAGAGCTCAACATGAAGAATCTACACGATACTCTGAAGCCTCGATATCGGTGAGTGATCTTATTCTAAAGTGGCAAAAAAAAAAATCATTCTACTCAGAAACCTCAATTTTTCTTCATGAAAAATTAGTTCTTGAATGAATTAAAAGCATCTGGATATCTAAGCATGTGGCTAGAATTGAGACAGAATTCAGGGAGAGGGAAGTTTAGATGGTAATAGATTAATTTGTGACTTCTCGCATTTTTTGATTAACAATTAGGTGGTTTTGAGTTCTCCGAGCTACCCGGGGACCATTCTGAAGAATGAGCAAACAGCCAAGGTGAGTGGAAAAAACTCTGACTTCGCTATCGTATGTGATTTGTTGAAGTGCATGTTTTAAATGAAAGCTTGACTAGATTGATTTTTCTTTGTTTTGAGGATGATGTACTGCTATTAGATTGATGTTTACATGTTATACTATATGCTGTACCCACCAAGCCCAAGCACGCACCCAACCATCTATTCTATCTAGGAACTTCAACCTAGGGGTAAATTGGATTTGTACAACCAAAACATGATTTAAGTATCAGTTTAACCTCGTTGCCTTGCAACCTGGCTTGCACGGCTTGGGTCAATTTGCTCTCCTCATGGTAGCTTGTCTAAGGGCAACTAGGTCATGGTTCGTCAAGGTGTCACTCAGGTTCACAATTCATAAAATTGATTTTTGGAGGTTTGTCGTTCATGGTCATGGATATGGGATTTGATGGGTAGTGGAGTTGGATCGATGAGAGGTGGGTTGCAGTAATGGCTAACGGTCGTGGGTTTATCTAGTGGTGTCGATGCTTTTTATCTCATTAAATTGCCTTTCATTTTCTTCTTGTTAGTAAGCATGAGACCTTAATTAAACACTCCTGCTATTAGGGCCATCTCGAATGGTTTATAAGTTCCATACTCATTGCTTGGGGTCTAAACATGCAGATGTTACATTTAAGCTAAAGCGATGAACAGAAAGTCCCTGGTTCTTGAAGAACAATCAGTTCTTAATTCATCCAGCAGAGCATATACAAGACATATCACAATGCCCAAATACTATAACTAGCAAATAAAAAAAGTAACTAGATTTTGTCAGTTAATGAACAGACGACTCAGTTTTCTGTCAAATACTACACGAATACTGATTCCTCAAGGATATAAACAGATGCATACGAGGTTGGAAAATCTGCAATGATTCAAATACGAAACTTGAGATAAAAAAGAAGGCAAAAAACAACTTAAACCTATTCCAATTTCTTTGTCGACAGTTTTCTCTTCATTCTGCTGTACGGCCCAACAGCGCGGTCCATAATGTACATGTAAATAACTTGGCTCCAGGATTTATGTGATTCGAGCCCCTCATAGTATTCCGGTGCGATTTCCTTCACCTTGTGAAGCTTGTTCCCTGGAATCCTTGGGAAATCATGGTGTTCGTTATGGTACCCTACGCTCCATGTCATGAGGTTAAGGGGGCCATAGTAAGAATATGTCTCTTGCTCTGGCTTGAAGACATAGTGTTCCGAGATGAAGTGACCCGCCATAGGGTGCATTCCACCACCAACGAATGTTGAAAGGATCAAATAAGCAAAAGATTTCCATCCCCAGAAGTAAACCATAACGACATCGAGAGCTATCTGAATAAGTAAGTTGATGAACTCCCACCAACCAGGAGGTTTTGGTTTAAGAAACAGAGGTCGCAGGGCATAAAAGAACAGTTGAAGGAGAACCCATATGGATTTCGTAAATGCATTTCTTATGAAATAAGCTTCCATTTGGCTTGGAATATCCATATCAATGCCATCAACACCTTGGAAGCGATGGTGCTCCAGGTGGTACTTTTGGAATGTGATAGACATGGGTACCCCGATGGGAAGATTAGCAAAAATACCAAGCCATTTGTTGTATACAGGAGTAGAGAAAGCTAGATTGTGGCTTAGTTCATGGATAGCGAGAAAGAGATTGTGGTTGAGAAAAGAGCCAAAGAAATAGGAAATGGCCAGTATCTTCAACCAGCTCGCATTGTGGAGGAACGTAGCGGTCCACAGTTGAAGCAACACTGCGATAGTAATCTGGACATAGCAGTTAGACAAGATTAGAAATCAAACTGAAGGAATCATCATAGTCAAAGAACAAACTCAAAACTATCTAAAGCGGTCTACAATGAAACTTCAGCTATGGCTACATTGAAAAAGACGATGAGCGAAAAAATTTGTGTGCTCCAGGATGGAGCTTTATAAAGATAGAACTGCTGAAGAATTTTCATTATCAGAAAGATAAACACATCACACCCGCAAAGCAGACCTACTGATATAAATAATCCATCGCAAACATGAGGTTCTCAAACATATGTCAAGCAGTTACGCTAATTTTGCTCCAAGAAATTGTTCATACGACCAAAGTAAATCTCAAGAACTTACTCTTACAGAAAATGTAAAAACACAAAATATGTAGACAATCTGCAGCTTCAATATCTTTTCTGAAAAAGGGTCAAGGAAAGTACAAGGACTCTGTCTTAATACTGCTGAATCTCACACTTCAAAAACTGTGCAACGGATTGGTGACAGAGATATACAAACATAGATGAATTCTTACTTCAATATACCATACATCCTGATCCACACTGAAGTACAGGAGACGATGATTGTTAGTTTTAGGATTTGATCATATAACATCTACCAAAGAGATCAGAATTCTTCGTTTCATGATTAAGGAAATATCAGCAGAAACAGACCAGGATATAATGGTTTAGCATTTTTTTTTTTTTTTATCACATATAGATCGCAAAAATTGAGATTTGAAGAAAATTACACCCGGTTCCTCAGACGAACATCAAAATAGGCTGTTTTGTTTTTGAAATTGCATACAGAAAAACTCACTCCATTTGCCGTGGAAGAACCTTGAAATTGAATTCAAAGAGCTCTCCCTAATGTACTAATGGAGCCTTTTACAAGAGGAAGGCGGTCCATTCCCCACAATCAAATTTCAAATACATATCCTACTTCAAGTAAAATATTGATCAATCTGCAAATTTTTGTAACCAAATTCTCAAATGGCTCCCTTTGCAAATAGACATCAAATCATGACATCCGACAATAAAATTAAAAGAAAAGAAAAGAAGAAGATGTCCATTGAAACATCCGAAGCTAATAAGTACGAATCCAAATTCACCACATTATGACTCCCATGTCAAGTCCAATTCCAAAAAGCAGAAGAAAATGTTCATGACTGTAATTTTACATACAACAAACACAAAAATAAACCTAACAAAGCCGTCAAGTAAAACACTGGGAGACTACAATATAGCCTAAATTCTGATAGATCTAAAAAAACAAGGAATAAAAGGTAGAAAAACCTTTAAGAAAACCGTTACAATGATTGTCTCCCAACAAAACAGAACAATGAATCAGAAAAAGACATGAAATTAGTGAAAAAGACTACACCTTTTGGGAAAACCCATCGGCAGTCGCAATCGAAAACAGACATAAACAAAGTAATGCACATGAAACAGGGCTTAAATTAATGAAATGACAAAAAATTAACGTAAAAGGCCAGACCTTGAAGAAACCCATAACCGAAAAGAACAAAACAAAGCAATGCACATAGAAAAAGGACTTAAATCAATGAAAAGAATGGAACTTGAAGGAATACCATTAAGAATAAACAACTTAAGACAAACCAAAAGGAACAACGCAGATATACCTTAAGGAAAGCCCAAGGATCAGGACCAAAAAGCTCTCTAATCTGGGGATACTGAGAGAGGATCTGTTTTCTTCTAGAAGCATGAGGTTCATCTGTGTATGACCAAAAGAAATCGTTAGCCATCATCACTCCTTCCTCCTGCTCTTCCTCCCTCTGTCTCCCCATCTCTCTCTCTCTCTCTCTTACAATCTCTCTCTCCTCTCTGTGTGGTTCTTCCTCTTCTTCTTTGTCTTCTGTTTTTTTCTTTTTCTTTTAATTTTTATTTTGAATTTGTGATAGTTTTATTCGATGATGGAGTTTGTCGGAGCAGTTTCCGTGATTTTAGAATAGCGAAGGTGTTAAAAAATCGACATAGAGAGAGAGGCGTTCGTGTTTCGAGAGGGAAAATGAATGAAAATTTGTTTTTGTTAATAATAGCAAAAAGGATATGCGTGAAATTATGAGAAAATGAAGGCAGACCGCGTTGTCATGTTGGGAGATACGCTGCTGCCCATTTTCTGTTTCTAGCTAGGATTGAATTGCTAGAGGGAAGAGACTGGAAAGAGAGACAGACATAAAGATCCGTTTGGTTTAACTTAAGATTAGGAAAAAATACCATCAACAGTTAATCCAAAAAAGGAAAAAAAAATTCATTTAATCAGAGTTTACATCGATTCGGTTATATATAAACATATGGTAAAAACGAATCGAATTAAACTATTTAATTAAATAAAAATAATTTCATATAATCTTTTTATTATTTTTCTATATATTTTTTTATAAATCTTTATAGATTTCATCAAATTTTTTATATTTTCTTCTTTTTTATCTTATTTTTTTGTTAAATCATTAAGATTAAATTTAGTGAATTATATCAAAAATTTCATATTTAAAATTTTTTTCCTTTACTAAATTGTTATTTTTTTTTATATATTTTCGAATCAATGGTCTCACTTTAATACTTTTTACATATTTCTCATTTCTTTTTTTATCTTTAATATGTCTTTTTTATTTTTTTCATATTGCTTTTTGATATGCAACTTTACTTCTTCTTTCTATTTGTCTATTCGTTAGAATATAGTTTTTTATTTTCATTCAATTAAGCTAAATTTGTTAAGATTCTGCACAACTTTTTATTAAGTATCGTTATACATGATAAATATATAAGAAATTAATTAGAAATATATACAAGTTCAATAGAGAGAAAAACATATTATTGATAGTAAAAATATTTAGCAAAAATTTAATAGATTTGAATCAGATTGAATTAGTTTTAATTAGATTTGAAAAATTTACAAACTAAAATGTTTGATTTAAAAAAAAATTGAAAAATTATATTTGGTTCGATACAGTAAGGAGGCGAATCATACGAATCAAAAATTGTTGATCCCTAGCTTTACGCACTTAATTCAAAATGTGGCATTGAAATTTGCAACAATGATTTTCATGATTTGAAAAGAAAAAAAAAATCTTATAAAGAGAAATTAGGAAAAAATTGCAAATAATCTATAAATTTTATTTTATATGCCAATTGATCTAATGATCATTTAAAACGTGTTTTAAGATCTCATAAAGTCTGATAAATAAATCTTATATGTTGAAAATAACTTTTTTAAAATTTAATTTTAGCATATAAACATCACCCAAGCTTATCAAGATTTACTTTAAAACTCTCTAAACTTTAATAATAGTATGATTTTTTCTAACTAAAAAAAAAATGTCAAATTTAAGGATTCTTAAAGCATATCCAAAATATATATATATGTATATGTATATTATTTTTTTCAGAACAAGTTTCAATAACTACCTCCTTTAAACTTACCTATTTAGCCTCGATTTAATATTATTTAACAAAAAAATTAACATATTTATAAAGATTTATAACATGGTTAAATGTGACTACTCCTTGATTTATAACATAATATTTTTAAATAAGTTCCTTGACGGATTTAGATCTCCTCAATTTATTTTCTTTAAATTTCTTTAGATTTATCTCTTTTGCAATGTTACCACGTGTAATAATTATAAGAAAGAAGATGCCATCATAATGATATTATAAAGTATTTAAAAAATCTAAACAATTTCAATTAATTTATAAAAGTGGAAAAATTTAGAGAAAGAAATCTAAATGATACATTTTTGAGTTATAAAATATGTACATAAATGAATATCAAGTAAGATTGAGGACCTTTAAATGTTGGGACTAGAATAAGAAAAGAGGCATGTCTTTCCATTTTTTTTCCCCATAAACATTGCACGTACCTATTATAGTCTCTAACTAATGCTTTCTAAACCAAGAAAACAAAAAACAAATATTAATAGAATGAAAAGTTAACTTTGAATTCTCAATAGTTATTTGCTTTTTATTTATATTTTTGTTCTATTTAAGTCAATGTCTTAAAAACTTATCAAAAAGGTAACTTCCATTAAATTTGTTAAAATTTCAATTCATCTAGCTTTTGATTGGCTTTGATCTAGCTAGCAAAGTAGCTATATTGTGCACAATTTTTTTCAAGCCCCTTTGTATTTCCTTTTGATGTTTTTAACTTTTTATTATTTTTTTTATATTATCTAATTAAATATGCTTCATTTGCTAAGTTAATTATTGTATAACAATTTAAAACCCGTATGTGTCGTGAGGGATAGAAAATTTAATAGATTTGAAGTTCTATTTTGTAAGAGTTTGAAAACATTGATGACTTTATTTTTTTTTTTATAAAAGAAAGTTTTGATAACTAAAATAGAAAAATTCTTAAACATGAGAATCAACTTCAACCTATTTCTTGAGTAAAACAAGGATACAAATGTGTTTCCTCTAACTAATTCTATTGCTTTAGATATATTATCTTGAGTAGAATTTACATTTCGAGTAAAATTGAGCTAAATCAAGTAAGTGGATACATAAGTTTTTTTTTTTTTTTAATTTGCTTTCCAATAAGGTTTAGTTTTGAAAAGGTTTAATTCATCATTTAATCTATGAAGTGACCAAATCAGTTGGATTTAAACCACATTTCTAGGCAAAAAAAAAAAAAAAAACCATGCTTCTAAAAGAATTAAAATATTTAAGCAGGAGAATCTCGCTTTACTTTTCTATTTAAAGCTTATTGGCTATTGTCACATAATATCAACTAGCCTAATTCTGGTAGGTTTCCTTTTTTAGTACTTTTTCCAAATTGGTTAAAGATATTAGCATTTAGTGATAACAAAAAATATAAACTAAACGGAGAAGGTAAAATTTAATTTAAATACAAATAAGATGGTAAAAATAGGGGGAAAGCTATAAAAAGAAAAATGTATATGACTATCAAAACCAAAATATGATCTTTGAGCCAACTTTATTGAGCCGACATCAGCATAAAGATGGCTCGTATCACGCCCCGAAACGGTAGAGTCGTAACAGCCCCGACATGTAAACCATCATAAGATAGAAGTTGGTCTTGCAACCGCTATCTTAGACCTGATCTACATAAGGCGTCCACGACTAATCCGCTTTGAAGTAAACAGTTTGTAATTTAAATAAATCATTTACCTATAAAAGTGAGGAATTATATATATATGTTATAATTCAGTTATTACAGTTAAAGTTTACAATATTTTTCTATAGTATATTTCCTAGTTATTACATCATTCGGAAATGGAAAATAATTCTAAAATAAAAACTTAGACCTTAAAAATATGTGTTTATTCTCCAATGTTTTTCTTCACTTCCTAGGATCCAGCAATTGCTAGCTTCAAAGTAGTTGTTTGCCGCTTCTTAGCCAGCACCTGCACAACGTCTATAGGGATGTGAGCAACCACAGCTCAGTAAGTTAAGATAGAGGACTTAAAACTATACCATACATACAACAAGGTTTTTGATTACTTATTAGGTGCAATACATGTGCAAGCAAATGCCATCGCACGACGTTGTCCGGCCTATCGTGAGATTAGAGAAATTGCGCTCACTCTAATCCGGGTTGAGGAGTTGCCGTTAATGCAATAGCTCACGACTAAACCTAGGCTTGTGTAATGGAAACCTTACTCCTCCCGCGATTACCTTCAAACCACTGTCTTCACCCTCGCCGCGACCTCCTCTCCTGTCACTTAGTTCGATTGAGGATGAAGAAGGGACCATTTTGCAATCCTGCGCTATCCCTTCCGAAGGGGTCGGTATTTGGCCGAAGAGTGCTAAGTTCCCCTAACGGGTTGCCATGCATGTCCGATTATGATTACTAGTCGTATATTTGATTAAGTCCAGTTTAAGGTGATCAATCATTTCATACAAATCATACAATACATGCCAGAGCATCAAACAGAATCATAGCATCACCCATAATCAAGCACATGCACACATCCAACTATCTAATAAGCATAACCAAGCATAATCTTAAGCCTCCAAAATACAGCATCGTATAAATTCGAACTTACCTCGACTTCTCGCTCACTCATTCGAGGTCCGACTTGCTCAGGCCATCACCGATCACCCTATAATATAAACGTGGTTTCAGTTTTTCACATAATTATTATAGGTTCACTTTATCCTATAACACTTATTGTTAGGTTTTGTTTAGGGTTTAATATGCCTAATTATCTAGGTCTTAAGTCTTTTATAATTATTCTAGGTTTGGGGTTAGGTTCGGGTTCGGGTTCGGTTTCCACATTGATTTCTAAATTAGGCTCTAGTTTGATTTCTAAGTAGTGCTTTATAATCTAACCCTAAAAATTCGTTTCAACCCATAATGTGAAATTAATCACATTACTTCTCGATTTCCTAAATATCATCACTATCCCTAGTTAGTATTGTATTTCACCGGTACACTTAAATCCATATTAGTGTACCGAATTCACTCCTAATGTGAGAAATTTTTACATTTTTCATATAATTACATAAATTCAAGTTTCCTATCAGATTTATTGTACATTTTTATTATTATCAAAATATCAATTTTTATCATAATATTTTCTATTTATTATATTTCCAATAATTACCTATTATGTATTATTACCTTTTATGTATATAATATATTTCTAATATTTCTATCACTCTAATTATCATCTATAAACATCAATTATTATTTCAAAATATCTAAATTCATCCTAAATCAGATTTTACTCCTAATTACCTTAATTTATAAAATTAACTTAAAATGTACTATTTTTCCATATTACTTATTTACTACATAATTAACCTAATAATTACATCTAATACCCTAATTGCTACAAGTATCATACTCCATCAGATTTCAACATCCTAAAATATATACTTATTCACTAAATCAGTAATTAACCATTTAATTACTTAATTAATCCTAAATTACCCATTTTATGCTTCATTTTAGGGCTTAAAAATTATCTAAAAATTTCAAAAATTAATTTTTGAAAACGGGTTTCATAGCATTGTTCTATATCATCTAAGTAATCTACACAAAAATTTTGGGATCGAAACTACGCTCTTAAGGTCATTTATTTCTAAATCGAAATATGCTTGGTTTTCAACAATTTCTTAAGGACTATATATTACGAGATATATTTTCATCAAAATAATATTTTTTTCTAAAAACTACATACAAAAATATTCCAGAATAACAAAATTCATAATTTTCTAAGAATATTTACTATTTTTACAAAATTACACAAGAATCGGGCTGGAAATCGGACTCACCGATCTGGGTGGCTCCGGCCGCCGTGACCTTGTCGGCAGGCTTGGGCGCTGCCACCACCATGTGGTGGTGGTGGCCGTCCACTTCCAGCTGCTTGTCTGGTGGGGGTTCTTTTTAAAGGCCCTAATTGCACAGTTTTTCTTATTTTTTTTCTAACTCAAATTTTTCTCTCAATTTTCGCCTTTCCCTAATTTTCTTTGATTTCTAACTGTCCAAATAAGTTCCTGGATTTTTCTTGCTATTTATAGAGCTTTAGGGTAATTATTGTGCATTAATTTGGATAAGACAATTGCCTTATCCCTAAATTTTTTGCTTTTGTGTTATTCTAATTTAATTGGTTGATTTTTCTTTTTCAGATTCTGACTTGCCACGACCAAATTTGCATCATTCCACACTCTTTTGATTTTTTTTTTTATTTTTCCACAATTAATTTATAATTTTCTTTAATTATTTACTAAGTTTTTGGCTAATTTAGGTAATTTCGCGTATTTTTATCTACACGTAAATACATGTAGGGTACACGTGAACATTCCTAATTATTATTTAGGTCATTCTAAAATTTTTAGTATACATATAATCTATCTCTAGTAATTTATTAGTTATTAAATTACACTTTTTGCCTTTTCGATAATTAGTACTTATTATGCTTAAAATTTGAAAATTTTATAGTCTCCTATTTTATTACTTATTTTCTTAAATTCATGTTTATGGGGTTATTTTTACTAATATTTTTCTTAATAGTTTATAATTTGGGTTTGATCGGATTCTTTAACCGATTGTTCAAAACCTTATGTCCTAAATTCAATTCTACGGCCAATTGGCTTAGCTTTAGGGTTTACAGCCTGTATTGAAGGATCCAAGCTAGCTTGAAATGGGCTATAACAGGCCCAATTCAACTTTATTTTCAATTTGTCTCGAGGGCCTACCAAGCCCTTTCACAACTTTACACAAGACAAAGAGGTTATGGTTTTTTGATAAAAGAAAAAAGGTAAAAAAAAAAGTTTAAAAAAGACAGGTTATGCTTTTTAAAGTCTGATCCTTGATTAGAACTCCTCATTTAATTCTTTCTCTTTTTTTTTTGGATAAATTAAGCTATAAAATCATCTAAAGATATTTAGGGGTTTTTCATTGGCATCTTTATTTTTTCAAGGATCAGTGTAGCCATTCATCTCACTTTTCATTTACATTCCTTTAAATATGTGTTAAATGTAAGCCTTGCATCTGGAAGCACGGATTTGGTACGTAGAGTTTAGAACAATTGGTTAAAGAATTTGATCGAACTTAAATTATTATAATAACATTAGAAATATTAGTAAAAATGATTTTGTAATTTTGAATTTAGAAAAATAAGTAATAAAATAATAGAATGTTATAATATCAAATTATAAGTATTATCTGTTATTTATAAAAAATGCGTAAAATAAATTCCGATAACTAACAAGTTATTAGAGATAAATTATATACACATTAAAAATCATAGAATCATATAAATAATATGTAGAAGTATATACTTATATTCCATATGTATTTACATATAAGTGAAAATACATAAAATTACCTAAAATGCTAAAAAAAGGCCAAATAATTACAAAAAATAAAGGAAAAATAAGAAAAAAATATGGAAAAGGGAGGATTTATTTAGAATCAGGTCATGAAAAGAAAGAAAAAAATTGAACCAATAAAAAGAAACCAATTAGAAAGTTAAAATAGGAAGAGATAAAGTAAATGTCAACTCAATTTAATAAAAAAAAAAAATCCTATTAAGCTCTATAAATACCCAAACTCAATTAGAAGCTCATTTGATTAATTTGGTGTGTGAAAAAAATTGAGAGAACTGAAAAAGGGAAGATTAGGGTTTTTTCTAGAAATCTACAAAAAATTTATGCAATTAGGGTATTTAGACCAAATCCACAACCGTCGACCAACTAGAGCCGAATTTTCACCACCAACATACCCCATTACCACCACCTAGACCAACCGACACCTCTAGGACTACCACTGGTGGTCGGAAGTCCAATAGTTAGGTGAGTTTAATTTTAATCTAATTTTGTATAATTTATTAAAATTATTAATTTTATCCAAAAAATTATGAAATTTAGTATTATGATATTTTTATGTATGTAGATTTATGGAAAAATATTGGTTTGATTCAATTATATCTAGAAATATGTAGTGCTTAAAAAACTATGTAAATCCGAACATGTTTTGATTTAGAAACAAATAGCCTTAAGAATATAATTTTAAGCTCAAAATTTTTTTATAGACTACTTTAGGGATGTGAAACAGTGCTATGAAGCCCATTTTCAAAAATAAATTTTTGAAAATTTTAAGTAATTTTTAGGCTTTTAATATATATATATATATATATATATAATTAGTGATTTTGGGGTTAATTAATGGTTAATTAAATAATTATCAATTTAGTATATAATTAGGTGCTATAAGATGTTTATATTTGATGTGGTATGACAATTGTAGCATTTGGAGTATTTGGTATAATTATTATGAATATTATGTAGTAAATATATGTAATTTTAATAGTATGTGGAATTGGAATTATAATAAATACAAAAATTAGGTTAAACTGGATAATATAATAATAATAGTAATATATAATAAATCTAGTAAGAAACATAAATTTGGATAATTATATGAAAAATGTAAAATATTTTTACATCGAGAGTAAATTTGGTATAAAAACGAGGATTATAGTGTACCGTATAGACTATAATACTGCTTAACGATCAAAAGTAATACTTAGAATACTCGAGCCTAATGCAAGTAATTTTACATTAAGGTTTGAAACACATACTTAAGATGATTTAGAACTATAATTGGAATTGGATTTAGAAATCGAATCCTAAACTAACCTAGAATGAATTGATAATAAATAATATGTATATATGAAAAATCGAGTTAAATCATAACATAAAATGTATATGTATCATAAAGATATACATATTAAAAAAGTATTTATATTATAGAAGATACAGAGGCAAGTCGACCTGTGACGAGTGAGTGAGTGAACCAAAGATTCTAAGTAAGTTAGGTTCAATACTTTATCGTATTTTAAAGTACTCGGAGACTTAGGATTATATATAATTGTGACTATAAATAGTTATATGTATGTGCTTATATATTTGATTTCGTACTAAAATCTATGTTGTATTTGATAATTGATATGAATTGTATGGTGTGAAATTGTTTAATCATCTTAAATCATACTTAATCATAACTAATTTAAATACTCTAATTAGACATACATTGCAATCCTTTAGGGGACTATCAAGATTCTCTAACCAAACATTGACATCTTCGAAGAAAATAGTGCTAGATAGCACAATGATCTTTTCTTTATCTTTAGTCGAATTAAGTGACAGTAGAGAAGGTCACGGTAAAGATGAGAGTAATGGTTCAAAAGATAGTTTTAAGGGAAGCAGTGTTTCCATTGCATAAACTTAAGTTTGATTATGAGCTGTTGTATAAACATGAAAACTCCTTAACCAAAATTAAAGCGGGTGAAATTATTTTGATTTCACAACGGAACGGACTATATTGTGTAATGGCATTTACTTGTTGCATTACATATAATTAATTGTTTGTTAACTTCGTTTGTGTTTGTGATGTATTCATAAGTCTCCAACCTAACTTATTGAGCTGTGATTGCTTATATTTTTATAAATTTTCTTGCAGGTCCTAATTGATATATTGCAGTATAATTATCCTGAGATTAGTTTCTTCTTAAAGCTATGAGGAGTAAGGATCAAATGATTGTATGATCAAGTCTTTTAAATGTCTTGTTAGTACTTTAAGGTTATGAACTGGCATTGTGATATGTTAGTTAATAGACCATCGTAACACGTATAATTTCTTAGTAAGTATATGATAATGTAAATATAAATATATATATATATAACTTAAGGTTCTAGCTTTTATGTAAATTTTAGTTTAAATTTTAATTGAGCTGTTTATTTTAAAGCGATGAGTTCTTGACGTCTTGTGTTAATTTTATCTATGATAAAAATTATAAGGTCGGTTACTATTATAAATTAGTTTACATGGCGGGCCTGTTGTAACTCTGCGACTTTGAGGCCGTAACATTAAACTAATTATAAATTCAACGGTCTAGACTTTAAAAAAATGTAAATTAAGGGTTAGATGGAGTACCAGATCGGTCTCAACAAAATGGGAAACAAAACTGGAAAAGCTCCTAATATTTGAATACTTAGGATGAATTATAGTTTCGTTCCTCAAAAAATATCAAAATGAGTAGAACATTGTTGATTTCACAAATACTATATTTACATCTCTTGAGAAATATGAACAAAAGAAAATTCTCCTCTATACATGGTAAATCATTTATATATATATATATATATGTTTCTAATTATTTGGGTTTCTTGTATATCTTATGTTATTCAAAGTAGACTCTATATTTCTCTTACATGAAGATCCTATATATATAAAACAAATCGGATGGTTTGATAAGATTTATCCAAAAGCCAAAAAAGTTTTTGCTTTAAGTAACGAGGCAGCTTAAAAGCACAATGATCAATTAATAATTAGGCTAATGTAGGCTATATGTTATCCTTCTTCTACCATATATTTATGAATCTCATAGTGAATGGGTTAACATTGTATTAAAGTCAAACAATTTCTTTTCTTTAGAAGGATGAGAAAACAAGTATAATAACAATGGAAAAAAATAGACAACAGCAACAACCCAAACACCTCTACTATCAATCTACCTACCCAGAATGTTACATTACATGTAAATGCTACCTTTAATCATGAACATATGGTAAGAATAATGATGTTAAAATGTTGGGATTTGAATAAGGAAGAGACTTTATGTTTCTTTTTCTTTTCTCATATATAGTCCATGTACCTATTATGTTCTTTGACCAATGCTCTTTAAAGGTAAAAAATAAAATGAAGTAGTAAAAAAAGGAAAACATGCTTTCAATTCTCAATGTTTATCAACTTTCCTATTTATATTTTATTCATCAATTTTAGTTTTCAATGTTTTCAAAACTTATAAAAGATTGAACTTTCATTAAATTGGTTAAATTTGAGCCCATCTTGAATATATATCAACTTTTAATTGGCCTTAACCTAATCTATCAAATTGGCTAGAGTACGCACAATTTTTTCCAACCCCCTTTTCTTTTACTTTTAATTATTTTTGTTATATCGTGCAATTACATATATTTAATTTTTTTTATAGTATTATGTGATTAAATACATTTAGTATTAATTATCATCTTACTAAGTTAATTATTGCATAACAATCTAAATAGATGTGTTTTAGAGATTGATAGGTCTTTTTATACATAGGCCTCTCAAGCCCAAACCGATAGGCTTATGATAAAAGTTTAGCTCTAATAATCCAGTTTAGATACAATTTAACCCCATTCGCTATAAATAGTGAATAAGGCCTCCAGGAAAGGGGTCTTTCTCTCTCTCTCTCTCTCTCTCAACTTTCTTATACTCCTTAGGGTTTTTACCTATTGTCTCAAGATATTTGCTAGTATAGATTTAAGAAGGAATAGGGCTTCCCACAATTAAGTGAGCCCGTAAAATAGAGAGCAGTAAGGTGGTACTGAAGTATTGTCAAACGTAGTTATTCCAATATTTAAGTTAAACATGTATTTGAAGGGAGCAAGAATACTCGAAGACTATGTGGGCTCAAATACGCAAAGTGTCAAGTGCTTTATCATTAGGTGATAACCTTGTATTTATAGAGAAGTAAAACCAGCAGTTGAAGAGGAGTTAGTAGGTAAATGCTACATTTGAAAGTATTTAAGAGTGGAGTGATGATATTTGACGTGGTCTACAAATATAGGAGGTGGTGGTTTGACTTAGTCATTGGCCTTATCTGTATTCTTTTAATTGTTAGTGATTATTGTAATGAGCAGGCCGTATGATGGGCTTGAGCTAAAATCGACCGGAAGGTGGAAGGCTAAGTCTTCAAGGGGGCACATCTTAGGCCATAAGTCTTATCGGGTCAGCACAGGCTTGAGGGGCCTGTGTACAAAAGGTTTTATCAACTTTACCCATAATCACTATACTAATTTACGTATCAGAATGGCTATGCTAGAGAATCCTTTGGTGCTATCCTTATAGCCCCTTTTTCTTTGTCTTACAAGTACTAGACAACAGAACGAATGATCTCAATCTTAATTGGAAAAATTCAAAGACAACAAGAGGGATAGAAAATTTAGCTTATTTAAAGGAAGTCCTCCTTTTATAAGAGTTTGAAAGCACTAAGACTCAAAAATAAGAGAAAAGTTTGAAAACTTAAATAGAAGAATGCTTAAACATGAGAATTAAAAGTGCAACCTTTATCCTAAAAGAATGACGATATATGTGTATCTCCTGTAATTTACCCTTTTACTTCGAGTATATTATTTTGAGTAAAATCTATGTATTAAGTATAATTGACCTATAAATCAAGATAAATAGAGTCTAAGTTAATAAACAAGTGGTTTTCTTTTCTTTGTTTCTATTTTTTCCAATAAGATTTAGTTCAAAAAAAGGTTTAAATGATTCATTATTTAGTGAGGGCAGAAATTAATTAGATTTAAACTAAACCATATTTCCAAAAGAATTAAAATATCTAAGCATATGTAGGAGAATCTCCCTTCACTTTTCTACTTAAAGCTTATTGTCTATTGTCGCATAACAATATTTAGTCTAATGCTAATAGGTTTATATTTTTAATACTTTTTCCAAATTGTTTAAAAATACTAGCATTTATTTATAACAAAAAATATAAACTAAATAGAGAAGGTAAATTTAAATTCAAATGTAAATAATAATAGAAAATATCTAAATGGAACCATAAGAGATGTAAAAATAGGGAAAAGGCTTTAAAAAAAAAAATGCTAGATACATATTATATATAAGCTTTAACAAGTTACTCTTATGTTATATTTGATATGCGGGAATGTATCAGATCGAAATCACAACTTCAAGTTCCGTTCTCTTTTTGTATGTTTGGAGGTATATTTAGAAGTTAGAATCATGATTCCATGGAATTGGCAATTTTGGCTTTAAAAACAAATTCGATTTTACCTTGTGTTGGTGGAATCGCGATTTCATTTCTTCTGTAGTTATTATTATTAATCAAATTATTTATATAACTTTCAGTTTAATTATGACATTTAATAAGTAATAGTATTTTTTACTATGCATTTAATTTTTTTCTATTCCATGAATATTGTAAACATAGAAAAAGATTCGTCATTCTATTCCATTACAATATTTTTTTATATCGATCTATCATATAATTAAAAGATTTTTTTAATTATTCAGTATTTCAACGACTTATACAAGTCAACTAAGGTGACTCGTCAGTCTAAAAATCAAGAATTATATATTAATACAAAAAATTAATTTAACATTGTATTTGAAGAGAAAATTTGGCATCGCATATTCTTCAAGGGGTATGGTATGCTATTTTAGAAAGTTTTCGGAGGCGTTACCATAATTCACTCATTTACTCGTATACTACCTACACATTTCCGTAATTAACAGAAATTATAACATTTTATTTGCTAATTTTGGTTTTTCCTTTTAATGCATAGTAATCGTTTGGCCAAATTGCAAATTCAACCCCCGGCGATTTGTATTTCTCTTAAAACTTTGGAATTATTACTCTAACCCTATATCACAAAACAAAATATTTCAGGTTTCAATGACGGCTAGGATTATCTGCATAGGGTTTTAACAATGGTTTAAGAATTATCCGTATAGGGTTTTAAAAACGGTTTAATGATTATTTGTATATATGTATTTCTAATTATTTAGATTTCTGGTTTATTTTCTAAGATTAGAAATATGCTCTATATTTATCTCGCATGAGGATTTTATACATTAGAAATGAATTGGATGGTTTGACATGTAACTCATTCAAAAGCCAAACAACTAATTCGTGGTAAGTCGTTGCTCTAAGCAAAGAGATCTTTTAAAGACGTGGTGATGAATTAATAATTTGGCTGATGTAAGTCATATGTTCTCCTTGATCTATCATATGTTCATGAATCTTAGAGCGAACAAGCCAACATGGTATCATAACCAAATAATTTCTTTTCTTTAAGTGGACGAGAGAGTGAGTATAATAATGATGGAAGATCAGACAACAGCAATCCAAACACCTCTGCTATTAATACACCTGCCAAGACCATCACATTTCACGTAAATGCCACCTTTAATCATGAACATATGGTAAGAATAAAGATCTTAAAATGTTGGGATTGGAATAAGCAAAGAGGTTTTTATTTTTTATTTTTGGGTAATTTTCTTCCTTTCTCATGTATATTCCATATACCTACTATGGTGTCTAAATTTAAAGTGAAAAAATAGAATTTATTTATTTGAGTTCTTAATGCTTTCAAAACTTATAAAAGAAATAAATAAAACTTTCATTAAATTTGTTAAATTGTCAATTCATTTTAAATATGTGTTAGCTTTTAAGTGGCCTTGACCTAGTCTACCAATGCACAATTTCTTTCAACCCCCTTTTCTTTTACTTTTAACTTGTCTTTCAAAAATGATAAATGGTAAGAAACTATGTTGAGAATTATATGTTTGATAAATATTGGATCACTTATCGTTAAACTATTTAGATTATAAATTTTAGAAAATATTATTAGTTCATTTTAAATTCTTAACAAAGTTTCTCACCATCTATCATTACTCTCTTTTTTTTTTTCCTTTTTATAATTTATGTTATGTTATGTAATTTAATATATTTAATTTTTATAGTATTATGTGATTAAATACATTTAATATTATCATTTTACTAAGATAATTATTGTATAACAGTTTAAAACAAATATGTTTTGTGGAGGGATAGAAAATTTAATAGATTTAAGAGAAGTCGCATTTTAAAGAGTTTGAGAATATTAAGACTTGAAATTAAGGAAAATGTATAAGAACTCAAATAGAAAAAATTCTTAAATGTGTGAATTAAACCTTTTATTTTAGGTATATTATTTTAAATAGAATTGAAGCTAAATTGGGTCAAGTTAATATGCAAGTGTTTTTTTCTTTGCTTTCTTTCTTTCTTTTTTTTTTCCCCTCTTTTTGGTTTTTTCCATTGAAATTTAGTTTAGAAAAAATTTTCACTATCAGATTGAGAAGTGAACCAAATCGGTTGGATTTAGACTAAACCACATTTCTAAAAGAATTGAAATATTCAAGCATATGTAGGACAATCTCCCTTCACTTTTCTACTTAAACAGTTTATTGCCACATAACTTTCGTTAGTCTAATTCTAATAGGCTTGCTTTTTCAGTACTCCAAATTGGTTAAAAATATTAGCGTCTTGTGATAACAAAATATAAACTAAACCTAGAAAGTAAAATTTGGTTTAAATGTAAATAATAATAGAAAATATCTAAATTGGAATTATTAAACATGGTAAAAATGAATAAGGGTGAGTTGGTATAGGATGGGTGCGTATAGGGCTTTATCTCTATTTTAAGTTGTAAGTATAGGTTCTCAAACTTTTTAAAATGAAACTTACCATATGGTATCCTAAAATCACCTTATACTCTATATCTTGTAGATTTTATAAAGTATAAGGTACCCTGTGAAACTTATAACTTTATTATTTTTTTTTTCTATTTTCCTTAAAAATTCAATATGGCATGTTTTTAATAATAGAGCTTGTTGATAGGACCTTTTGGACGTATGCTCCTTAGGCTTGTGTTGACCTGATTAGGTTCGTGGCCTATGTTGTGCCTTCCTAAACCTAGCCTTCTTAACCTTATTGTCGGTCTCACTCTAAGCTCAATATACGACCTATCCAGCTATAGAAACCCTTAATGACTTGAAGACAATAGATAAGAGTGAATAACCAAGTCAACAACTACCTCCTACATTTGTGATACACATTTGATATCATGGCCCAACCATCTCACACTTACGGATATACCTTCTACCCACTATCTATCTCATCTCCAACTGTTGGTTCTATTCCTCTATAAATGCAATGTTATCACCAAACGGTAAACTATTTAATACTTTGTACACCTGAGCCTATTCTTTACCTTTGAGTATTCCTACTCTACACATACATGATTAATTTAAGTATTAGAGTGGTCACATTAGATAACACCTCTATACTCCTTGCTATTCCATGTTTTGTAGGCTCATCTAAGTACGTGAAGCCTAATTTTCACTTAAATCTGTACCAATAAATATCAAGTAATATATCATTGAATAAACTACTTGATATTTTGCATACTTAAATCTATTCTCTATCTTTGAGTACTCCTACTCTCCACATACACAAATAACTTAAGTATTGGAGTAGCCATATCAGACAACACCTTGGCACCTCTCACTGTTCCTTATTTTGTAGACTTATTTAGCTATGTAAAGCCCAATTTCACTCAAATCTCTATAGGTAAATATTCTAAAACGATGGAGCCTTTATGAAAAATGTATCTATTCATTAAAGAATAAACTCATTGAATTGGTATCTTAACATATGTTACTTTTACTTTCACAAACAGTATATAAAGAAATAAACTCTTTTCAATGATAAGTTTCACTTTCTCCTTGGTAAAACTTTTCTTAATAATAGCAAAACATTATACACATCTAATCGATAATATTTTACATCAATTTAAAACCAAAATACGATCGTAAGAGGAGCTAACTTTGTTGGGCCAATACTATTGCAAAGCTAGCCCATGACTAAGGATCCAAGCCAGCTTGCGATGGGCTATAATAGGCCCAATCCAACTCTAGTTTCAATTTGCCTTTTGTAACTTTGATCCCCGACTAAACCTATCATTTAATGTGGTAGTGTTTTGACAAATTAAGCTATAAAATCATCCAGAGATGTGCTGGAATTAAAATACGTAGGATGAATTATAGCTTCATTCCTTAAAAATATTAAAATGACAGACGCTTTGAGTATTAAAAATGCTACACTTGAAACTTTTGGAAAATATTGACAAAAGAATTTTCTTCTCTACACCAGGTTAATCTTTCTTTAATATATACATATATTTCTAATGGATTTTCTTTTAACTTATTCATTGACCGATACGAGTCAACCGAGATGACTCATCAGTCTAAAATTTAAGAAGTATATATTGATACAAAAAAGAAATGACTTAACATTGTATTTGAAAATAAAATTTATTGTGTCTCACCCTCTTCAAGGGGTAAAGTAATCTAGTTGAAAAATTTAAGATGTCCTCTTGATTTTAGTAATTTTTAAAAGATGTCTTTATGATTCACTCGGTTATTTTTACACATTTCTATAATTAACAAGCTAATATATATGAAATTCTACAACTAAGGATATTTTATTTGCTAATTTTTGTTTTTCTTTTTTCTTTTAATGCATAGTTATTGTTTGGCCAAATTGCAAATTGAACCCCCGATCTGTCAAGTCTTAAAACGTTTAAATTATTTACTCCATCCCTATATCCCAAATCATTGATATTTAATCAATCTTTCGGCAAAATTTTCAGGTATTAACCGGTTTAAATATTATTTATATATTTTCATAAGATGCGTGTTTTAATTATCCTTGTTGTACTTACTTTTAAGCAGTGCTGTTAAACCCAAGATAACCCTTACAATTCAACCATAAAACCAACCCAATTCATGCATCCAACCTTCCATGAACTGCAGTTAAACCCGCTTCCACCAGTTTAAGCTTTAATCTGGATTGGGGTTGCCAACATCGGTTTTAGGGCGCTATTGAACTGATGCAGATGAACAATATTAAAAATCTTCCTACTCAGTGGGGTGATACTCATTACTCAGGCAGCCAATGGAGGTGGAGAAATTCCATTTTCTACATTGTAAGGAGAAACTGCAGGAAGGAAGAGGAGAGCCAACGGCGTAATGGACATGAAACCAGTGGTTATTTGCATGACTCTGCATAAATTATTGAACTCTTTACAGACAATATTTACAAACCTTCCATAAATTAAAGATCTGAAACACCAGAACCCGGCTTCACCCTCCGGGTGCTTCCACCTACAGTAACTCAATTGGCAGGGGGTTGACATGTAGAGGGAAGCAGCACTAAACAACTCTAAAATGTGCAGCCAAAACGCGGGGATAAGGTAAGTTCGATCGGCGAAAGATCTCAATGGATGTGAGCTAAGAATGCTTATATATTTACCTTAAGTGGGAATCATAAGTTTCAAAATTGACATCAGGAACTATTAGAGGCAACTTATCTATGTACATGAAGAGCCTCCTAAGATTCTCCCTTGATATGGTGGCCATGTCGATTATGTCCTTGCTGTCTGTGTATATCCAGAGATCACCCGAGTTCACCCTCTTTAGACTGTCGCGGCAGAATGGGCACGATTGATATCTTGTTCGGCTGAAACACAACAGCAAGAGGTGTCACAGAAGAAGATAATGCAGGAACTAGAGTGCTAATGAGCTATGCCAACAAAATATTGCAACTCTCAAGCTCACAGTGGGCAACCATATCAAATTCCAGTAAATTAAAACCACAAAACTGTTTTGAGCATTTTTCGCATTAGGTAGGGTCTTCTTTCCCTTAACTAAAATGGGGATGTTGGCTTATAAGTCCTACAAAAAGGAGGTTTGACGCCTCCAAGCAAAAATGAGTAAAAAGAATCATTTCAAGTCTGACATGAATTGCCCAGAACCATATCCATGTGTTGCAAATGTGTAGCATGTTTAATTTATTAGCCACATTAATTTTTCACATAAAATACTCCTCAGGGGCTACCATGATCCCATAATTAATAATAGGCTTCTTCAAACATAGTTTTCTTTCCCTGCTCTCGGAAGGATTTATATATAGTGCTAATGGTGCAATAAAACAGCATTTCCATTAATTATAAATTTCCATTTTGCTAAAATTTCAGCCATTTTGCCAGATATCATCCGTTCATTCTTAAAAAACTTGCAACCCCCAGAAATTTTAGTTTGCTTAAAATTTCAACTATTTTGTTATATGTCATAGATAGCATTCTTTTGTACTTTGTATAAAAAGGCTCCTTGAGGCCATTAAGATAGGGTTAATATAAAGAATGACAGAACCCCAAGGGGTCGACCTAGGATCTCAAATAACAAGTGACATGAGGTCTAGGATTCAAATCATAGCAAGGTCACTTCTTTGGGGCTACCTACAGAGCATATGGTTGGACTTGAGTGGTGTATTAGTCATGTAGGGTGGTTTGTGCCCTCGATGGAACAGTCACGTTATGCCTATACCTGTCTTGTATGTAACCAAACAATAGTGATCAAAATTATTTGTCATTATTGAATCTGCATAGCACAAATCCAACTAATAAGTACTAGAATGATACACAAAATTATAATTCATGATTAGAGACTGAGTCTTTGCACAACATTTGAGTTGCTCCTTTAGTTACTTGTAGATCACGAGTTTCAGAAGTGGATTTCATAAAATGTAAGGGAGTAAAAACATGGTGTTATAAATAAACCCCAAAGAAAATATGCCTCAATGCCTTTGATGATTGTTACAAATTGCTTTTGCAGTCAAAATATTTCTTGGAACACATGCAAAAAACCTCCATGGCTTTTAGTATCAAAATTGATAACAAGAAATAAGAATTACTTGTTGGATAACGAAAGTGGTTATAGTAATTATAAAGGGAAATTGTAAAAACACCCTTTATATTTGCTCCATCTGCACTTAGGCATCCTATCTTTGAAATTAAGGGCTTAGACCCCCATATCTTTACAAAACGTATTTTGAGATCTTATTTTATTTCCCATTGGATAAGATAATATAAAATTTAAGAAATAAAAAACTACAAGCAATTTTTTTTTTTTTTTGGTTGTTGTTTATTAAAGGGCAAAATAGCCATCTAGGCAACCAAAGACACTTTTTCAAAGAATTGATGATCTAAATGCTTAATTTCAAGTATGAAGGGCTAAGGGCTCTTGCTGTAAAAATAAGAGGCCTATATTTACAATTTATCCTAATTATAATACCAGCAACAAGAGCATGTACATATTGAAAATAAAAACGAACCACAGCAAATTCTTAGGAACAAACATACCATTCCCGGTAGCATTTTGTGCACATGGCGTGATTGCAGTTAGGGAGCACAACCTTACTATTTGTCTCCATGCATATCTCACATTCATCATCTCTGTCAAAATCTATATCCAAGCATTGCCTACATTCCTCCTCTTCTCTCCTTCGGTACCTCTCTATGCACACTGCTTTCTGCCTCTTATCTTCAGCATCAGTCACACCTTTCTGAAGTTGCAGCAATGATGGATAAATTACCCCTGTTGAAAATGTAACAGCAATATCAAGAAAAACAACTTTTAGCAACATAGAAGACATTGGATATACTGATGACTTTCTGGTTACCATAGAATTCCCTAATGCTAGCTCTTCTTTCATGAGTTGACATAGTTGTAGTGCCATCCACATAGACCTATTACACAAAACATGTTTATATGGTTCAGCACTCCGTGCCTGGACAAGTTTACAGCCGCCAAAGAGTTAAAAGAGTTTACCTTATAAATTAATATTCTTAGCAATCCAAGTGCACCAGCAAGATGGCAATCTGCCCATTGCACTAAAAAAAGGAAGAAGTGAGCACATGGACTGTATGACATTCTCATTTGAAGACAAGCACCGTCATACTCCCTTGGAAAATCAGATGCCCTACATCCCGGATTAGAATGTGAGTCTCAAAAAAGAGAAGAATCGGTTGTCTGTGATCTGCAGCTATTTTCCTTCCATGGTATTGACAAAGCAGTCAAAGAAGGAAAAGGAAAGAAAAGCAAACAAATAGAAACCTATATAGTGTCAGCAGCACAAGTGAAACCCATCTCTGTAACTCCAAAAGAAAAACATTTGTTTGGATTAGAATTCCGTGAAGTCTAGTTAATCATTGTATAAGTAAAGAGATTGGTGAAAGGATGAGAATGTAGATGCGAAGATAAAAAAATGAGCTCATAGCTCTCAGTTCATCGGAAGAGGGAGCCATGAAGTTACAATTTTTTATGATCACACACACCCATATGACCAAACTCTCTTTGTAAAGAGTCACGGAAATTACATTGACACCCAACAGGAACAACCCAATTTCTTTTATTGCACACTTGCACTACCATAAAACCCGTGCAAAGTAATCAAACAAAAGAAAATCTACCTAATTTTTGAATTAAACCCTAACATAGAAGCCAATATGAACTCAAGGATCTGCTAATCCACATGGTTGATACATGAGAAAAAATCGATGGATTAAATGAGTCAATCAGGAAAAGATTGCATGGGTGTCAATGCAATTTACCCCAAAGTAATTTGATCACTTTGAAACTAAAATGCCTCTCCAAATGCAGACTTTCCCTCCATAAATTCCCAAACCATCGATTATTTAACTGATTTAAAGCAAGGTAATATAATATTACTGACAGAGTAAGGAGTAAAGATAAAACACAAATAAGAAAAGACAAGAATCATAGATGATGAAGGGCCTGAAAGAAAAATCATATTCCACAGTCAACTCTACAGAAACACCAAAACCAACACATTTTTGTCCTTACTAAAATAATCATCATCATTACGCATAATATATAAAACCCTAACCTGGAACATGTAACATACATTCATGCATACATACATACATATGTACATGTATACGTAAACAAGAAAAGATAAAAGAATGATGAATAAAAATTCTTACAAAGTATTGGCATGCTGAATATCTGCTTCCAGCACCTTGAGTGAGTCCTTAAATGACTTTCCCATTGAACCTATGTACATATCACCCTCACACACTTGCACAGAAAATAAGCACTTAGAGAAATTCCCAAAGAAAGAAAATTCAAATATAACTTAAAGAACACTAAAACAAAAAATAAGGGTATTGATCAAACACCCTGGATTTTGAATCAAAACTGAAAAAGGTGAGATTTTGGCCTTTTTTTCTCCCTCTAGACACTTTGAGAGTGAAAATCAACACTAACATATGAAACTGAACAAAACATGAACTGGGTATTATGACAGAAACACCGTATCATGGTAAATCGGATTGCATCTTTCGGCTTCTTAAATGGGTAAGGGAACGTTTCTTCTTACGTTGTTCCTTAAATTTTTCTCTTTTTCAAATGAAAACTCAAAGCAAAAAGTGAAACTGGACAAAACACGAATTGGGTGTTCGATGAAAAAGGTGAATCATGTCGTGGGAGAGAATAAGATTAAATTTTGAAGCATGATGGTGAGTGGAAAGAAAAGATGGAAATTGGAGGAGGAGGCTTGAGAAATGGATGCTAGTGTTGGTTCGTGTTGCTTCTAATGGGTTCTTGAAAGTAGATAGAGAGAGACACACACAGAGACACAGAGAGAAAGAGAGAGAGAGTGAAAAGAAAAAGGGACACGTTCAAGAGGAAAGGTGTCGTGGTCCCGTGGAGTGTCTCAAAATATAGTAAGAAAGCAAAGTATAATGCGAATTTTTAAGTTTTGGATATTGAAATGTCAACTCAAGATAATGATATTACTATAATGTATTGAAAGGCATCTCGGAATTACCTATTAAGGTGATAGTGTACAAACATTCACATTTCTCCTATAAATGTTTTTCCCATACAGTATGTCTTCCGTATCTTCTCCAATTTTTCATGTTGTGTTTGAAGAGTCCTACAATACTATCTCAACTGTATAAATTTTTTTTTTTCTATACCTTAACAATCAATCTACTAAAATTAATTTTTTTTTTTTTTTTTTACTTCCATTAAACACAACAAAAGCATCTAGATGCATAATCAAACAATAGTCATGATATGGGGGTTATCAGCCCCAACAGCATACTTCAAAACAACACTAAAATTCCTAAGATCCTTGAAAACAACTCAACTAGGTAAAAACAGACATCATGCTCAAAAAAGAAGTCTTGCTCCATAAGAAGTCCTTGCTTTGTGGGCATAGTAGCTCCTTAGTTTCCCTCATGGCTTATCTTACAAAATTTGAGAAAAGGAATAGAAGGGATTAGTTTTTTACATTTGACGAGAGCCAAATGGCATGTATCAGTATTGACTCATGAATTATTTATCCAATCAAGAGCTTGCTAGGAATGTACTTCTACCATCACCAAGTCTTTCCCAAGGCATCTTGCTAAAAGGATACCTTTTACTATTGCCTAAAACTCAGTAATAAGGGGCAACTCCAATTTTATGCATTTATGCACTCCACCAAGGATATAGCCCCCATGAGCCATGATATTTACATAACGCTCCAACTCTAGCAATGCTAAAAAGCTTCGTAGCAATTAACTTTTACCCAATCAACCTCAAACTGCTTCCAAACAACTGCACATGACCTTCTTTGATGCTATAGTTTGGCAACTTTATTAGTCACCCACCATTCCTTGACTTCCATTCCGATTGTACAAAAACTTTATATATAATCTTCAACAAACCTTAACACCTAATTGTACAAAAAGTTCACAAGCCTCATCCTTAAAACTAATAGGTGGGTTTTGCATGGTATGCTCTACAATTTTAGCTTATGTTATTGTTGTTGTTGAGGGTTTAAGATCTAGATTTTAGGTTTAGATTTGTCATGGAAGAAGATAGTCAAAACGGTGGTAAGTATGTTCTGAGACACGCAAATGGTGGTTATAGCATTGACTTAGGATGTTGCAAAATGGGTTCCAAAAAGCTCTTAAATGGTGGTAATGTCTCATTGATTAGTACGTCTCCTTAAGTAATAACAAAGTAAACTCTCCAAGAGAAGTTGCAGTAATGTCTTCTTAGGCTAAATCTAGGGACCTAGGGTGAAGTAAAGAACAAGATCTAAGTTGAAGATGAACAAATGTCTTTAATATTGAAAATATTGCAAATGCCTCCTATGTTTTGATCTTGATATGGATATATCTCTGAAATTTCAAATGTTACAAATACATTCCCTAAATTTTGATAAGTTGATTAAATAATGATGTTTGTCTTTTCTTTTTTAATAAAAAAATGTATTAAGATCAATGTTGAAAGAAGTATTAAAGTATACCTTGATAAGTTTGATGAGGCATTTTTACACAAAAATTAAAATTTAAAAAGATTATTTGTAACTTTTAAAAATTTTTAGGATATATTAGTGCTATTGTTTAAATTTAAGGGGGTTATCTATAACAATTGGAAGCTTACGCGAATAAAAAGGTGTGCAAGTGAACTTTGGTCCTCAGGTTGATCTGTTTAATCCGCTTTTTAAATAAGTTTGGGTTAAATTTTTTTTCCCTATTTAAAAGCAAACTAAATGAGCCAAGTCTATTTAACCCGTAGGTCAAAGAGGGTCAATTTGGGTTGGCCTGTTTAATATAATTATGCATTTAGCTTGTAGGCCAGCTTATTTAACCCGCTTTTGAAACGGGTTAGGATCGAAGTTTTTTTGCCCTTTTAAAAGTAAGCCAAATGAGCTCAGCCTATTTAACCCAAATCTCAAAGTGGGTTGGGCTGGGTCGGGCCGGGCCGAACCGAGTCGGATTGAGTTGGCCCGTTTAACTTGCTTGCATACCTCTAGGCGTATATTCACATAAGGTTAAAATTTAAGGGGCTATTTAAAATTATCCATATTTTTTACTTAATTTTAAATTAGCGAATTTTCAAATCTATTTTGAAATTGCCTTTAGTTTTTTTATCACTATTACGATCAAGATGTTTGAGAATAAAATCTAAAATTCCTTGAAAATACTATCAAGTGACGTTCTTAAAAGATTATAAATCTATGACTTTATTTCCATTCAATGTTGCCAATTGCATCTTAAACCTAAAGGCATAGCCAATATACCAAATATTCTAAACAAAATAAGATATATAAGGCTCATCTCTTATACTCTCTGAATTTTCAAGTCTACAATTAGTAAATACTTAGAAAATAATTTTCTCAAATAGGGTAAGTAATTAACCCAATGGAATACTATATTGCATGGATACTTACATATGCAACACGTATAGCAGATAGAAATTCTTGAATCATAGTTTAGTACTAATCAATATCATATCATTAATAAAATTATACCATGGCCTAAGAAAATCAAAACCACAACTTTGTATCCATCAATCATCTCATAATCTACATTGTCTTATACTGAATTTGTCGCTGGATAATAAGATATCAATGATATAATCAATTACAAAGGGTTAATGTATGAGATATGCTCTCATATTGATGACCTATTAAGTTATAGTAGCGAACTTAGTGCCTAATTCAACCACTTCCAAGACATATAGTGCACCTATACTTGTTTAGGGAAATACATATGAAACAATTGATAGCAATTTACTAATACATTTTATTATTCTATTTCAACTATCCTAGACAAGCACAAGCAACACGCCAGAAGTATAGCACTTACGTAAAATTTTGAAATCCATTCACTTGATTCTATTTCACAACACATCATGGTCTATCAATGTTCCACGATCATGTATTTAAATGTCTGAGAGTTACTTATTCTATTCCAAATTCTTTTATTCAACTCATTAAATTAAATTAGTGCGATTTTACATTTTTGATTTACCTTAATAAGAAATTGTTGACAAATAAGAACTACAATGGTTCTCAAGGAATATGGTATTAAACTAAGTTGGTTGGTTGATCGAGTACACCAAAGGGTCAATCGGTCTTTTGTTACTTAATCCTATCCTTCAATTCAAATTATTAATATATTTATACAATGATAAATTTTGAGATC
This sequence comes from Lumnitzera littorea, assembly GCA_024138015.1. Classification (NCBI taxonomy): domain Eukaryota; kingdom Viridiplantae; phylum Streptophyta; class Magnoliopsida; order Myrtales; family Combretaceae; genus Lumnitzera; species Lumnitzera littorea. The sequence goes on from JAMXBB010000008.1 coordinate 106,958,694, forward strand.
TTTACTAATCTACTTATCACATGTTCTTACATAAACCCTAATTTAGATCCACAAATTTTAATCTACTCATTAATATTTTTTTATTTCGCAACTCCAATTACTTCAATTATTTTAGGGTTTAGTTTTTATTTCTAATTGCTTGTTATAAAATCAATCATAAAACCTAGTTTAATCTATTTAATTCCATTAAATTGATTAGCTTCTAGGTTTAGTTCCATTAATTTGTTAACTTTAGGTCTGGTTACGGTTGTCAAAATTATATTGTAATATCAATTCACCAATCCTAATTTACTAGCTTTAACTTCCTCACAAATATCAAATAAACAATTATTAATGAGTTATGGATCTATCCATAAGCCCTAATTTGATAGGTTTTATATTGCTTATAGATATTAAACTAATGATCATTGTAGGTTTCAGGTCTACTATTGATTGGTATTAAAAAGTAAAATTGAACTTTATGTCGATGTAATTAGAATTTTAGGGTTTAAACATACACGGCCTATATAAGTCTTTCATTTTCTCGTAATATGTGTTACAGTCAGAAAACTTGCTGGAGTGAGAATGAGAGGGGATGTTATGCTTCATTCATAGATCGAGGCTTATATGGGAAGCCTTTGTTTCACATGGCTCGTTATTTACAGGACTGTTGCTCGTTATTATCTTATTCTTTTGTCTTCATATCATAGACTATTTTTTTTCCTTTTTTTCTATTTTAGTATATGTCATATTATTATTATTATTATTATTTCACAAGCATTTACATAATCATTTTAAGCGTTTCAAGTGAATTACAATTTTATCCCTATTTTCAAATTATCTTTCAGAGCATTTTTAGCCGAACAAATCATCCACGATGTCTAGTACGAATTCACCACTCTCTTGTTTGAATCCATTAAAAAAAAAACACACACACACACGTAATTTCTTACAGATTGATAGCCGAAGTAAAGATGAATTGGTACCAAAGCGCGATTAGGGATTTGATTGATTTGGGTTAGAGCGAAAGATTCAATTTCTAAGTATGAAATTAGATTAGAGGTTTTCGTCTTTGACTTTTTTCTTTTTTTTAATTTTCTTTTTTAAAACTATTGTAGCTCTACAATTATATTATTTTAATCATTTTATTACGACGTAACACATTACTATTGGTTGAAGTGTCAAGTAGTATATCTATTAGGTGATGCAGTTATTTTTTAGTTTTTATTTGTTTTTTAATAACATGTCGTGCTTTAATTAGATTGACATTACACATAAGACAATGGACGATGATAGAGTTAACCAAAGCAGTGACGTTAACAACAAAAATTTCAATTAGACATATAATTAGCAAGTTGAATATTTAAATATAAAATTGAAAAAAAAAAAAGACAAAATTCAGTTAGTGAAAATGACGTTCTCCTTATAGAAAGATACAAAATACCGAAAGGCAAAATGTAATTAATACATAGGATTTTTAACATATAGAAAGGACTTCCAATAACAATATCCTTTAATAAGAACAAAATGTAATAAAATTAATAACAAGACAAAATGCGATATATATTGAGGTGTCCTTTATATATTGCAGTATAACATTAGAAGAATTATGGACTGGGAGTACTGGGCACATGGAAACCCACTTTTTTTCCATATATTATTTTTTTCGATAAGATTTTTTTCCATATCTTTACGAGCATTTTTTTTATATCAAATAATATCACACGTTACAATATGAGGAAAAGAATATGAAATTTTATTTATTATGCTAGTAGATTAGTATTCATACCATTAAGTTAAAATGGTTTTAATATCTTAATAAACTTCAAAATTTGATGTATGTATTTAGACACATATAACTATTAATAATTTTTTTTTTCTTATAAAATATATATTTAATATTGAAAGGTAGAAGACTTCTACCCGTTTCCAAATCCTATCAAGATTCATAGTATTTTTAGTGGAGGCCTAACACTAATAATGTGAAATTGGATATAGAGAAAAAGTAGATAAGGGTGGCTTGTTAGCCGTGAACACTCTTCCTCTTTTGCTGTTTTTAAGTGGGGGAGTGAAAGCGACTCGGGTCGAATCGAGTGACAAGCTTTGCCTCCACGTTCCAATGACCAATGAGCGTGGCAAAAGGACTAAAGAGTGTGGCAAAAGCATAAACGAAGCCGGCAGCGGGTGTTGTGGACTATGCACCGCTTCTGACTCCTAGAACGGAAGACTGCCCGATTTATAAAACGAGTACGGGTATCTCCCGTGAATTCGTTAAGAACCTTGATATGAATTTTTTTTTTTTGAAAAAAGGTTCGATTGTATTAATAAGCTATGTAAATTAATAAGTTATGTTTAAATATTAATAAAATTTTGACATTTGTTACTGAACGAACGTACTTTTTAAAAAAAATATTAATTATATTTTTATGTATAAAAATTTTATAGTTATTAACACATTACTTATCGATTTATGTAACGTGTTAGTATTATTAACGATCCTTTTTTTTAATATTAATTACATACTTAAAAATAAAAGAATGAAATAAAATACAGAAAATTACAAAATTTCTTTACACAATACCTCAACAAGGCACCCCATCAATGTTTTTCTTTGAACGAAATATTAAAATGGGTGCTTAAGTACACTTGTTAAGTGCACAATAGAAAACTTTTGGATATAAATGTTTAGCTTTTCATACAATGTGTAGATAATTTTGAAAAGATGATATTTTCATTTTCTTTGTAAATAATGTGATACACGTTAGCAAGACCTTAGAGTTTGTATGTATGAAACTCTTAAGTAATTAAAAGAAGTAGAACTAAACTTAGTCTATCTCATTAAAATATCAGTATTTATATTACAGGATTACAAGAATTTTGTTTATTTTAAAGTATTTTGATATATAATAATGAGAAGCAAAGAAGTATAAACAGATTAATTTGTAAAACCGAATCAAATTTGGTATGAAATTATATAAGATACAAAATAAGCCTTCTACACTTTATAATTAGATTAACATAATAAAATCACAAATTTGTACAATGTTGAATGATTGGCCATATTTTTTTGCTTAGCAGGTGTTACAAGAAAAAAGATTAATAGTATTAATATGCTACGTATATCAATGAGTAGTGTATAAGTATAATTAAAAATTTGATACGTAAAAATATAATTTATATAATTTTAAAAAGTATGTTTTCATATGTTAAAATTTTTATTAATACTTATAAAACACTCATTGATCCACATGATATATTAGTACTACTAAAGTTTTTCTCGTATTTCAATATGCATATGCATGAGTGATACATATGACCTACAAAGTCCATCATTATGAACAATATTTTTATATCCTTAGGTATGTGTTTTAGTTTTCACCTTATTTTTTATAGGCTTATATGTTCCACTACATTAATTAGTATAACAACAAGATTAGAGCAACCACAATTAGGAACAGAAACATATCATTTGGTTTAATTGTGGAGATCTTTTAAACTAAACCAAACATTAGGTTTAGGGAATTATCATAACCAAACAAATTCTTTTAAAAACCTAAAGCCAAGAGCAAGTGAATTCACAAGATGGTTTGATGTAAATTGTGATGATAAATATATTATATATCATGGACTATTTGTTCTTATGACTTTATATATATATACATATATAAATATATATATATATCGAGATAATAGTTATATATATTGTAATTTATGCACAATATATCAAGACACCCTTTGATATACTTATGAATATTATTAATAAAAGGTAAGTATTTCTTGTAAGTATATAATTTACTGTTCATATATATTTTATAATAAAGTCATATAGACAATTAGGGCATGTATGAAATAATAATAATAATAAAGGTGTATTATCAATGGGATTCTATAACATCATATTATCTAAAGATTGTCCTTAATCAGATAAATATTTAGAAGAGATATAGATATATAGACCAACATGTTGTATAACTAAGGTTATTTTTACCAAACCGAATTGACAGTGAGTGTCCAAACTTAAGTGAGTATACTAAATACAATCCGCATGTTTAATGTCATTAGTTCTTCCTCTATATAAATAAATATAAATAATCGCTAGATTTGAAACCTTCATATATCTTATAAATGGAATGTTGTGTTTTTGTGCCACTAAACACAATCTTTATTTAGATTGTAAACAATGTGGTTATTGAGTATGATATGAAATATAAAGAAGATAGTGATGAATTAAGATTGAATTCTTCACTCCTTTGGATTAGAGAGTCTATATCTAATGTCGCTTTGTTAAAATAATAGTGACTTATAAGCTCATAGCCACAGTAAGTTTTATTAAGTCTAATTTATTTCAAAAACCAAGTAAAATGATTAAATATTGATGATATGACATGCAATTGTTTAATTAGGATATCATTTGATGAAGAGATTTAATTACATAATAATCGATTTATAATAATTTCTTGCTCATAATTTTTTTATTATGTTGAATGGTCAATAATTATTATTAGATAGTTATTTTGGCTTATATCTGAATAAACATTACCTTCGTATATAAAAACTTAGAAAGTCGCACACAATAGCACGATTAAAGGGAGCAAGATATTTGATAAGAAATTTTAGTAGATATTAAAATTCATCGATATTTATTTTCGAACTAGAATTAATTGGTCCAGAATAGTAAATTGGAAACATTTTATGCAGTGGTCAAATGAAAAGGTATTGCATTATTGGTGGAATTTATTCTATGGAATTATTAGCTATAATTCTCGTAAGGAAAGATGGCTAATATTCATTTGTATTTATCATTATATAATCGGTTCGGGAAAGAACTTTATAAAGGGGAATAAATTCTTTTAATGATGGAATGAAATCGTCGACGTAATTGCTGCATTAAGTCATTCTACAATATTTCCTTTAATTAGTTCGTGTATAGTGAAAAGGCTTACTGACCGGAAGTTTTTTATCCACCTTCTACAAAAACAAAAGAATTGTTTTTTTTTTTTTTTGTTTTTGTTTTTTAGAATTACATCGAGAAAGAATTGGTCATGTAGTTGTCTTATTTCCGATAATTTTTATTTTTTTAATCCGATTGATCTAACAATTCGAGGATGAGATATTTTTAGCAACAACTTTACCTCATCATCCCACATCTAGCTCCAAAGCCTATTTGGGCACCTTGCTAAATTGTGGTGGCAACATGTGATACCCAGGCTTGTAGATTTCCCTTTAAAACTATTGTTAACGCAAAACCATGAAATTTTAACAATTAGATAGTCTATAACCGTACTGCTCGTAGATCTCATCTTGCAGTCTAACTAATCCTTACTTAAAAAGTTACTTTTACCTCTTCTATCAATAAGTTGTCCTTACGATAAATTATAGCTTTTCTAAATTTGTAAACATGAAGAGAGCACAACAAGATCATCACAAGGTCTTTAATCTTAACCTCAACATTTATATTTTTTTCAAATAATTGATCATAAAAATGAAATCCAAAGATGTCTCACCAATTACCAATTATCTAGAATGAATACAATATGTGCTTTAATACCTGTCAATTTGCAAAAGACTTTGTCATCCCAATTTCCCCATGATCTTGCAACCATCTTCTTTGCCAGTATTTCCTACAAAATAATTATTCATCAAACTTAGCTAGACTGTCGTCAAGGCCTTCCTATTAACTTCTGTCTCTTCATCCTTCATGGACACTAACTGTTTATCCAAAGCCTTCATAAGCTTAACTACACTAAGGTCCTTCATATTTGCACTTGCCACGAGCCAAAATTTGTAAAATCATCAAACTACTTAATATTACACTTGGTGTAATCTCATTAGTGTATAGATTACTAACTCTAAAATTTCTTGATTTCTTAAGTTGCTCTAATACCAAGATTTTGGGACATGATCTATATTTTTTTTATTACAAACTATAGAACCCACAAATATAAAAACTTTAACAAGTAAAGAGAAAAGGAGGGGGACTTACAATTTAGTGGGAGATCCCAAAAGAATGGGTTAAAAATCATAGATAAGACGAAAATTAACTTACTTTAGTCCAATAACAATGGTACAATGATGCTTTAATATTCACAAAGCACTCAATTCCTTTAACAAGTTCCTTATATATTTTGATCTCTTAATTATTCTATTCAGTAGGCATAGTAGCATATACATAGAGCTATAAGAAGCCAAACTCTTGTATTCTTTATAAGAATTAACTTAGGTATGTACATATGTGTATATATATACGATACTTCTGAAGACATAACAACCTCATTTAATGTCTATTCATTTCTAACCTAAATTCTCTTCTACAATAAAATCTTTTATATATATATATATATATATATATGAATATATATTTGGTTGATTACATTATAATTTAGAGGAGAACGAATATAATTTCAGTCCATTTTGTTGGATAATCAATATTCATATTATTAAGTTGTAACAAAATTTAACAAAATCTTATGTAAATTCATAACAAGAATTCATCAATCTTAATTTAAGAATAAATAACGTATTCGTATTTGCATGATTCTGTTCTGTATACGACTCTCTAAATTCCCATAACAAAGTAGTATAGCAAACATAAAGCAAGGCAACTTCTAGTAACAATTATGGACCACTAACCTTATAAAAATGGTTACAATACGAAGAAAATGGAAATACTACAAATCAACTACTAAATAACTCAACTCCTTCCTACAAGACATCGTAAATTGTCCCAGTGCACGTGTTGTGTCATCATAGTCCAATGATGTGGCTTTCCTCCGAGGTTACAAGATTGACTGACTCTCTCTTCACACAGCCACATGTAACAATCCGACCATGATATTTACTTTTTAATGTAGGAAAGCGATGAATTATATCTTACATATCACTCTTTCGTACATTTCATATTGCATTTGATGGTTTTATTTATCTATTTATTTATAAGTTTGATATCAGATTCCACATGTGATGATATCAAAATTTAGCACTCAATGCACCAAATATGTAAGTTTGAAGTTTTAGGAGTTATTTACCGTAAATTTAAGGATTATATATATTTGTTCTTTTTATAAAGAATATTTGGTATATATCTATGTACTGAGCACCATCTTACCCTTTATATTTAGCTAGCACTTATTAGTTCCCGATTATCATGCAAGGTAGTGATTGCACCAAATGGAGGCTTTTTGGCCGAGTGTAGTTTTTTCCTTTAAGGATTATTTTACGGTTTTATTTTTTTTTACGTGATTGATACCATCATTTATCTTAGTTTTAATTCGATTACATTTAAATCTAAATTATTAAATAAATTATGAATTCAATAATTTAAATTTAAAAATATAAAAATAAATGATGAGATGATAGATAAGATCCGTCTTGTTAAAATAAAAAATGAAACTGTAAAATCTCATATTCATTTATATAACTTGAGCGAAGCAAAAATGGCCATTAAATTCCCTGCTAGGCTTTCTACCGTTGGATGAAGCAAATAAAGTTCCGGCATTTCAACTTCTTTTATTTCTTTTTTTTTTTTTTTCAATTGCAGGCCATTGTCCAACCAAAAAAAAATAAAATGCTAGCCAATTAGTAATAAATAAATTATAAATATAATATTAAATATTAATAGAAGAATTTTACATAATTTAATATTTATCTTAATGTATTGTTTGAAAAATAGTGATAATATAGGAATTGTAAAAGAATAAAAAAAATTGTTAAGTAATCTTATTAAATGCTTTTTTATAAAATGGATAGTTTCTTAAGAAGACTTGTTGTTTGAGAAGTTGATGTGGTACAGATTAAGCACCTCTGCTAACCAACCTTTTATAAACATACCCTTATAAAAGATAGGAGGCCGAATCTTATATTTCATATTTTAAGTAAAAGTTTCCAAACCCAACCCCACTTTATAATCTTTTATTTATCATCGAACCTTTTATGATTTGATATATAAATAGACTTTACAACTTAGGTAATGCATTAGTTAGTATAAAAGGAAGAAAGGAAAATTTATATTAGTCATATTGTTAACTAAATTAGTTGCATTTTTATGATTTTTAGTTAGTTGTTAGAAGCTCAATTAAAATTGGTCAATCTATACTTAGGTCACAATATTTTGACTCTTGGACAAGTCATAAAAAGTACAATATGTAGATTTTCATATTTCACTTCTCACTTTATGTCGTTTATTTTTTTTTTTTAGATCTATCTTGTTATCTTAAATCAAAACAAATTTAACTTATATTTCTAGTAAACTTATACCATATAAAACTCATAGATTGAGTGATACCTTACAAATGGCAAACTTTGTACATACTTTTTGCTATATGACAATTTAAATACTACATACACAACTTTCATTAGGAAAAAAAAAATAAAAGGACTTGAATGTTATGATCGATTTTAGGGATAATCGCAAGATATAACTAATAAGCTATTGATCAAATGTGAATAAATCTTCTAAATTTTTAAAATGTAACTTATACTTTATCATAACTTTTGAAACTAAGTAGTTTTTTCCTAAATCACAAGAAGTTATCAAGAACCGACACTAAAATAACCACAAATAGCAATACTTTTAGGGCTTTGATGATGTTTTAATATGTATGTGCACATTTTAAGAAGTTATGGGAAGATGAAGTTATATATATATATATATATTTAAAGTTTAAGAAATTTGTTTATACCCAATCAATAATTTAGGAAGCATATTTATAACTAGCCTTGATCATATGCATAAAATTCAGAATCATCACGTTCTAAGTCTAACATTGGACTAAAAGTAAATTGAAACTCTAATTTATCAACTATATGTTATTATTATGATTTTATTTTTAGCTGTTCAAATGAAAAGGTTGGAAAATGAGTGTTTTTTTCTTCCTCATTAAATAGGTCTATTTTTAGATTGGCATTTAAATACTTATTTTAAATTGCATTTAATTATATTTATTGAGGATATTCTATGGGAAACTTATAAATATTCAACATGCAAGCACTAAATACATTGTAGAGCTAATCATGCAGCATAAATGGTATAAATTACAATTAGATTCCGTGATGTGTTAGAGAAACTTAACATATAATTGTGTATTTCCAAACCTAAGGAATGAGAATAAAACTTGAAATTGTGATTTCAATTCAACTCATTTCCACGTAGCAAACATGACATTATTATTTAATTGTATAAACATCGTCAATCTAATGGGATGGATCGAGTATAATTTGTTGTTATAAATACTTGTAAATGCGTACTCGCAATGCGTGCGTCTAAATTAAAAATTTATCACAATTTGGTATAAATAAATCATTAAGCATTAGTAAGACCATATAATCACCATATATAAGAGAGAAGAATGAGAAACGAAGACCCTTTATTTGTCTAGTATTATAATGCTAGCGATCTTTGGCGGTGTTGTTAGGTCAGTATTAATAAACATGGGTTCGATTCTAATTAACTAATTGTTTTTAGGTATATTGTCTAGAGTTTGAAAAATCTTGATTTAGTAGCACCATTTAGGGGGGGAAGAAAAAAAAAGAAATCAAGGGGCCTTTAAAGTTATTGTCGTTATAGACAACTTTAATTAATGTATGAGTTTTTATTAGAACATACATGTGCATTAAAATATATGTAATTAACAAATGCCCTTTATCATTAAATAACATTTCTAGATAACAAATTGCTACACATTGCAACAACTATAGTATTGATTTCTGGCTTTATTGGTATAAAAGCAAATTATCTTTATTGTTGGCCAATGACTGTATCAACTTCTAAAATATTTTTCTTCATTGGAGCTTCTAAAATACATTATTTAAATAAAAAAAATCAATGATAGTGAAGAATTGAAGTATGTTAAGGCTCTTACGTCACATTTGGTATGAAAAAATGCTCCAAAATAAAATGAAATAGAATAGAATGAGATGAAATGGAATAGAATGAGAACCGGAGTAAAAAAATCCTTTTCTATGTTTAGAGATAGACATACAATGGAATGGAATGATAATAAATACTCAAATAATATTATTTGTCAAAAATATCATTAATTATTACATATTATAATTTCTTTAAAAGTTAAAAGAAAAATTTTAATTGATCATAACTTACGAAGTAGGAATGAAATCGCAATTCCGTCTTTTCATAGGCAAAATCAAATTCTCCCCTAAAACCAGAATCGTGTATTTCCAAACATAAGGAATAAGAATAAAACCTAAAATTGCGATTCTAATTTGACTCATTTCCACGTAGTAAAGATGACATTATTATTTAATTGTATAAACATCATCAATCTAATGGGATGGATCGAGTATAACTTGTTGTTATAAATACTAGTAAACATGTACTCACAATACATGCGTCTAAATTAAAAATTTATCACAATTTGGTATAAATAAATCATTAAGCATTAGTAAGACCATATAATCACCATATATAAGAGAGAAAAATGAGAAACGAAGACCCTTTATTTGTCTAGTATTATAATGCTAGTGATCTTTGACGGTGTTGTTAGGTTAGTATCAATAAACATGGGTTCTGTTCTAATTAACTAATTGTTTTTAGGTATATTGTCTAGAGTTTGAAACATCTTGATTTAGTAGCTCCATTTAGGGGGGGAAGAAAAAAAAGAAATCAAGGGGCCTTTAAAGTTGAACACAGCAATATGGGTAAAAAGAAAAAATGTTAAAGATAGTGAAAAATCAAATTTTGATATAGAGAAATTTCGAAAGAAGAAATTATATTCATTACATTATCAAGAAAGGAAGTATGTGAGTTTTTATTTGCGTTTATATTCTGGAGAAACAAACTTAGTAATCACTTTGACAATAAAAGTTTACTTCACAATATAAGTTCCCCCAAAAAATCAAAAACAGAATTTCCCTAAAACATCAGCTGTGCAGGCTACTTAAAAAACTGAACTTCAAATGAAGTAACATCACATTCATTCAACATATAGTGTTAACACAAAAAACTTTCAACATACACAAATAGTCAGAAAAACTTCAACATACACAAACAGTGCACTCTAGTTAATGTATTTATTGTTGGAATATTCCCTAAAGGTGACTGTCGGTGGCCACAATCCTGGAGTTTCCGTTCCTAACAGAAAAATTATAAAACGGAAAAATTAGAATTTTTCACCTAATTTATATCACAGTGAGTGAAATTACAAAAATATATACATACCGAGTGGAAGAGGGTGTTTTCTCATTTTTCGTTATGATATTATCCCAAAGAGATTGTCGGCAGCTGCAATGCTAGAGTTGGAGTTCCTATAAACAAAAAAAAATTAGAATTACATGCGGCTCACATCGCAATGAATAAAATTACAAACATGGATACATATCAAGTGAAAGAAAATGTTTTAATGAGTAGAGAGATGCTACAAAAAATGCTTTGAAGGCGATCGTCAGCAACCGGAATGGTAGGGTTGGAGTTTATATAAAAAAAAAAAAATTATAGAACTTCTATCCGAAAAAAAAAAAAAGAAATTATAGAACAAAAAAATCCCAACTCCTTCTACATGCAATTCACATAATGATGACTGAAATTACAAATACGAATACATACCAAGTCGAAGAGAGCATTTTAATGCGAGTAATTTTTGCAAGTGGAATGACGGGAAAAAGATAAAAAAAAAAAGCTAGAATAACCTAGTTAAAGTAAGAGATGACATAGACTTTGCGAGTGGAGAACCAAAACGAAAAAGCTAAGAGATATTACATTTGGCAAGTTACATAAAACAGTAATCAATAAAGAAAATAAAACGAAACAATAATTAAAAATGAAAACCTACGAGTCTACGTTGAACTGAAATTGAATATGAAAAGAGCGTGTTGGGTAAGCTACCCAGAGCTTGTTCAAAAAAAAAATTAAAAAACAGAAGAGTAAAAAAACAAATTTAGTGGGACCCACTAAATAAATTTAATGTGGAGGATGGGACGGCTTGTCGGTTGCAATGGAGAGTGAAAGAAGATCCTAATCCATCCAACAACTCACCCGATTTAGCAATTCAGTAATCACTCCTTGTTTGGTGGTCAAAAAAAAAAAAAAAAGTAATCCCCCCTTGTTCGATAATGGGTGAAGCGGAGAAAAACGGAAAGTGAAAGAAAAAGTGGAAAAAAAATATTTCATTTTTATTTTTTAAATTTTTTAAGGATAAAATTTGCATCGCCTCAGGTTTTTTCGCTATCATACGTCAGAACACACCTTCGATGCTATAAACCATTTTAGCTAGTAATTATAAATTATCTATCAATATAATCTTCACGTCTAGAGAGCTAGATTCGAACAATGCTTTTTAGTAGACCACAACTTCTTGTTACCAACTCAGCTAACCTAGGTTGGTAGAAGAAATATTTGTTTGGTATGGCGAAAAAGGAAAAGAGAAAAGTGGTGGCTGCAAGGATGTAACTGGGTAGGTTTAGGACTTTTTTAAAGTAAAATTATCCATATTTCCTAAAACTGCTTAGAAATTATATTGAAACCCTTAGTTTATTTAATTGTAAGTCCGTACCCTTGTAATATAACATTAAAACCACTAATAAGTTCTCAACATATATATATATATAGACATTATTAAATAAATTTTATAATTATACTGGCCCTCCAAAAACCTTTTTTTTAAGGAAGAGTCCAATATATATCGAAGAAGTATAAGTGCATAATTGAAAAAATTGAGGTGTCGGGATAATTTTAGAAGTTTACCAAAATGAAAAATAAAATTTACCCTTTATAACATCAAAGATGGATATCTTATTAGATGTCTAAAAACTCATCAAAAATCTCATCCATGATATTTTAATATAAACCGGTACTTGTCTAGACTCAATCAATAAGTTAATCTAATTTAATTAGATTTTTTGAAATTAAAATTGTGGATACCCTTCCTCTCAAAATTAAAAGGTTTTGCATGTAGCTTTAGCTAAAGTCTATAGGAAATCTTGTTTCATCTTAAAAACTTGGCTTGATACGAGGAATTTTTATATAAGAAAATAATAAAAAAAAACGGAACATAATTAAAAAAGGATTACTAGAGAGGAGAAAAATAACGATATATATTCTTAATATTACTTTTCTTAATCTCTGTACCATGGATTCAGGTTTTCATCGGGTGTTAAAAAATTTTGTGAAATCTGATCCGACTTTGAAAGGTATTAAAAATTTTCTTGAGATTGGTTCCAAACTTTATATATAGACATATCTTATCGAATTTTTATCAATTTGAGCGGATCATATTTGATCTGGCTCCCCTTACACAAAAAAGTTATTAAAAATTTCTCTCTTTTTATAAAACTTAATTCTATTTGAAATCAAGAAAACTTAAAAGGGAAAATGCACCATGGTGCATGAAAGCTAACAAGAATAGTGGCTCAGCCGCCAGTGATTCTGAGCCTGTTTTGATTTCCAATTCCTCGAGAAAGAGGTCGAGATAATTTATTTAAAAGTATTGGAGAAGGAATAGAACAAGATTTGAATAATGTCTATTTAGTTTTCCTCAATTTATCTATTTAAAATATAAATATATATATAATTAATAGTTGAAATTATAAAAAAGATGATAGTATAGTGATGATATGATATTATATATATAATTTAAACAATCTCAAATGAATTGAGGAAAACTAAAGAGCAAAAATTCATATTTATAGAATAATAACTGTTTTCTCTCAACTTTTTATTATTCTGTTTACTTGGATTTGAAATAAGAAATTTTTATTCTTGATACTTTTTTAATTCTCTCCATAAAGGGAATAGATAATATCTTACAAAAAGTAAAATGTTCCATTCCTTTTTCAAGGATAATGAAAATTTAAACTCAGTAAAAACTTAAATTATCGAAATTATTCACATAAAAGTAGAGGAAAATCAATACTTTTGATTTTATGTCCAACTTAATACCTTAATTAATAAGTGCAATAAATATTGAAATTTATATTTCTTATAATAAAAGCTTACACCAAAGTAGATACTAAAATAGAAATTTCTATCATGATATTAATCCTAATAACAGTCATTCCAAACATATGAGTAATATATTCCTTTTATATTCTAAATCAGAAAGTAAACAGGCTCCAATGGTAGTTGTTTCCGTGTCTCCTAAAGGATGTGGAATAATAATGAATAGATAGTTGCTTTTTACTTCTTCGAGATAATAATAGTAATGCATATATCTCTCTCCCAATTTGCTGCAAAAGCGGTCCTACTCAATAGAAATACAGTTAAAAAGAGATTATTGAAGAGATCACAGCATCACATGGATTACCGATCTTTGTAATAAGTGACTTTGTGAGCATTGGATTGGTCATCATAGTTTTCAGATTAGATAATTGAAGAACTCATTAAAAGAATACTGTTTTATGTTTGGACTTTGGAGCAAGAGAACGATGATGAATGGGATTTTTAAGGATGGGGTTAATGCCGATAAAGTAAAAGTCAATTTATATCACTTTTGGTATTAGAATTTTTTTTTTAAATCGAAGTAATAGATTTTATGAAATTGTGATTTTATCTCTTAAATACACTTTCAAATATGGATAAAGAAAATAAAATCGAAATTATGCTTTCATTCTAATACATATCAAACGTGACATTAATACTTCGATTTAGCTTTAATTGATGGTAAATGTCTTTTAAGGTAGTAAATATAATTATAGTTGGGATCAAAGACAAGACTCAAATGTAATAATATTATCAACATGTTATGGAGGATGAATAAGTTCATGTGAACACGAGAAAACTGGGATGTAGTCATTGTACAGGGTTCGATTGCAAAAAATAATTCATAGGTCAACCTAACAATAATTCATTACATTTAATGTTAATTTTTTAAATTAGGAAGTGGGATCCATAGAATTAGACCTATCTATGGGATAACTTAAGAGGCTTTTATTGGTGGATAGGAAATAGGGTTTACTATTTTTTTTTTCCCTTAGAAACAAGGTTTATTAACAAATTAGCAAGTCCAGATCGACCCGTGATGTCCAACTTAGTTTGACCTAATCCCTCTATAAAATTGATTCGAGTCACCTCATTGACCCTTATTTATAGTGACCCAATTTGACTCCTATTAACACAATTGGTTCGACACAGTTTTATAAGAACTTAATGGATTTTTTTGAGTCAAAATATATTATTATTTTTGTATTTTGTATAGAAAGTACAACAATTTATTAAAAATATAAATAAATATAGATCAAATAAAAATAAAAAATAAACTATGAAGAAGTTCTCAACTTTTAATTTTTAAGAATGTAAGTAATTTTTGTTAATTTATAAATAAATATAAATTATATTATAATATTTTTATTAATCCCGATTCGACTTTAGCTAACTCTCTCAACCCTTTATTCCTTCTCATTCTTAGGTCAACCTTTTGATTTAGGTTTGATAAAATTGTTTACTAAAATTACCTTACACGTTTTTAACTTTTCTTAATGTAAAAGGTATGGTAGAGATGGTTTGTCGAGACCTCAATAACAATATTTCGTATAAACCTTATTATATCAATAATAGTGCTCTTACCTATGATAAATTATTTAAATTACAACTAGATTTAATTATGTATAATTAAGTTTTATTATTCTTTTTTTTAATCCATTAGGATTATTAAACCCTATTTAATCTTTCTGTTAATAGTTTATAAGATCTAACAATGTTGATCGCTTGGTATTTCACTCATGGTATAAACAAATGGAGCAAAAAAGTAGTGATATAAGAATGATATCGTTTTGTGACTAGTCCGAAAGAAGAGAGGTGGCCGTCTTCGATTGAAAGTGGTGGCACAGCCTTGATAGCTAAGGGTTGGCAAAATTTTTCTAGGATCAGCTTCATAATCCTAGCATGGTTGTGGAAATGGAATCTAAAGAAGGAAGCTTCTCTAGCGAATGGCGTACTCGACACATGCATACATGTAACTAAAACGATTATAGTAATCGGGCCATTTGAGCATCTCTACCTTTTCTTGGTCAGCCGGTTGGAACTTAGCCAACTGGAAGACATCATCCGCAAGAGGCGATGAATTGCCTCGCTGGTTGTGATCTCTATGTGAAAAGACATCCTTTGAAATGGCTTGATTGGTCCAGTTGCTGTGGGGAGATAGAAATCTTGGTGCTCTTTGCTTTTGTTGGAGTGGACAAAAAAAAAAAGAAAAAAAACTCTTGTTGGCAAACAATTTTAGTGGCTTTAGTGGCCTGGTTTGTTTTTTTTACTATATTTTTCCATTTTCTATAATTTTTGTATTAATTAATTTATTCTAAAATTAGTATTAATATATATGTGTATAAGTATATATATAACTAAATATTTATCTTGATAATTTCTTTTAAATTTTCCATATTTTTTATTCTTTTCATTTTTTCACTCTTTTTATAAATTTTCATTATTTTTTTATATTTTTCTATAATTTTTTTAAATACCTCAATTAATTTTAAATATTTTATTATATTATTTATTTAACATAAATATGTAAACCAATAGAATGTGTCACGTGTCAATATGTAAATGATAATTTAATACTATTAATTAAAAGGATTCATTTCCAAATTTTTATAAACATTGAAAACTCAAATAAAAATTTTAAAACATTAAGAATTAAAATAAAGAAAAAAAGTAAACATTAGAAATTTTTTTATACTTTTTCAATTTAAAAGTTAACGTCTTCTATTAAAAGAATTTATTTATAAACTATTACAAACATTGAGAACTTAAATAAAAGTTTTAAAATGTTAAAGACTGAAATAGAAAATAAGGTAAAAGTTAAGAGTTTTTTCATACTTTTCCCTTTATCAAATAAAGCCCAATGTTCATGCACAACAACTCTAATGCTATGGTTAAGTTTAGTAACAAAAACAAGAATATGAGTATAAATACTAATGTGACTTGCAATGGCATTATATATATATAATATTATATATATAATAGTCACTATGATAAGCCCGACTACCTTTTAAGTCACTATCTCCCTCTATATATGTATTACTACAAAACTACATTGGTAAATACATAATAAAATTATAGGTGACATAGGATAAGTGTACATACTCGACAATTTAGAATTATATATATATATATATATATATTTCACCTATTAATATTTATCAGCATGAACTAAATAATATTATTACTCTTATTAGTACTTTATGAATAGTTAATTAACTTAATAACCTTAAATTAATAATGCAATCATCTCATAAAATGATATTTTAACCCTTTAAATATCCTTTAAAACTCTTCTAGTTTAAATCTTAAGTGCCTATCCCATTTAAGAGGGATAAGTAATCTTCACTAAAATATATATAAACAAATGTCTAAGGAATATATTACAAAGAGGGTAGATATATTAGATTAGTCTTGTACAAGTATTTACAAGGTTTAATTTCCATTATAACTTATTTAGGATCAATAAACTACGTTTACAACTCTATCAAGACTCTTGGAAATAATCGTGTAGGATACCAGTAAAGTGGGAATTTTGGAGATTGATATATATACTTGCTTATGGTTATAAATAGATTAGTTTTGTAAATGCAATACTTATGATTGGAGAATGGAGTGCTAATTGTTAATTGAGTTACATACTATGCTTTGCTGCCTGAAATTGATTCTTGACTAATGTATTTGTAAATTGGTTCATCACCCTTAAATGGACTAATCTAAACTCAACTTAAAGTTTTAAGATTGATATGTATTACAACTCATTAGGGAAAAACTTGTACGTTTCGGCCCAATTCAAACCCCTTCAAAGAGGCATCATGGACTAGCCTTTCCCTATTCTTAGTCAAAGTAAGTGACAAGAAAGAAGGTCATAGTAAGGTTAAGGACACTAGTTCAAAAGTAATCATAAGAGGAGGAATCTCTTCATTGTGCAAGTTGAGGTTTAACTGCAAACAAGGCAACACATCAAAAAATGCAAACTCCTTAACCCTCATCAAAGTAGGTGAAATTTCTTCAAGCTTATGACCTACAAGAGAACATCACATGAATAACATTACTTATTCATGCATTGCATTTAATAACTGATTGACAACTCCATTGCTTTGCTCAGCTTATATATGCTCTGGGCTTCTTACCCTTTACTGAATCATAGTTTATTGGCTCATTGTCCAATAGTTTTTTACCGGTTAATGAAACTTAAACATTGGATGGGTTAAGATAATGAGTTTATGATAGTTTTCGCAAATCCAACTAAAGACTTATGCTAAAATGTAAGTTTAAATTGTTATGGAAATAGCAAATTTTAGAATTGCTTTTACTTCTCATTTTACCTTTTGGTAGAGAATTTTGATTCTCTACAATCTTGAAGGTTGGTATGATAATGAGGATGTCCTATGAACACTTGTAATTATATCTTAATATTGATTATACATCTAGTAAGTTGAGTTAAGTTAGAACCTTTACGATTACAACAAACAAAACAATTGTCTTATCTCAAACTATGCAACCTAGAGGATGGATAGCATCAACCCTTGAATTTGGGGTGCAACAATCAAAATAAAAATGTAGGTTTTAAAAAGTATAAGGTAAAGAAGATTTTTATAGTGATTCTACCTTGTATTTACTCTTCCAGCTTCTTTTACTACGATTCAGTTGTCCACATCATTAACTATATCAAAAATAAAACTTTGACAAGCATAGGGTTAGCCTTAAGCAACAATTCATTACTCTATCTCACTTAACTTTTACCTCAGCTAAAATAGAAACAATAGTGATATACTCCCACTTTTAAAGTACAACAAATCCTCCCTCAATAAGAGTGTCAAATCAATAGGGATACAAAGTAAAAATAAAATTCTCTAAGTTGTTGGCTCAAGGTAGAGGTTCTACTTTAGCTTTTGCTTTCTACTCAAAAGAAATATAATAAAAAAATTAAATATGTTGGTTTGAATACTTAAGGTGCTCAAATGCTTTCTTCTATAGTTTAGAAGTCTTCAAAATGCTTCGAAATATGTATACTTGAAAGTAACGGCTAGTCTTTGAAAATGGATTATTATTAATCTTGATTGAAATCCAAATCTCAAATAAATTTGGAAAATATCTTGTTGAACTTTATCTGAAAACTCTTGAAATTTTGTATAAAAAAAAATCCATTTATTATACTCTTGATGATATGCACCAAATCCTCGAGGAAATATATTCAAACCTTATGTTTTCATGGATATTACCGATCCTATCTATTTTAGATATGAAATCCCTCGTTAATCTCTTCAATATTCAAATTTAAATTTGAAAGATTTCTCTAAATAATTTGCACCGAACTTAATTCAGTTCGCTTTACTACAGGGATTGGAACTCCTTACGGAAAGCAAAAAATTCCTGTGGAGGGTTTTCGTAGGAAACAATTTCCCAATTGTTTGCTATCAAAACACCTAAAAGTATCACATCAAATATTAACATTTCTCCTTCATCTTTCTTAATTTCGTCAGACTTGCATAGCTCTCATTTTGTTCCCGCCAATAGCAAAAAAAAAAAGAAAGAGCATTTTAATTATTCATCGAAATACAAAGGCATGAAGTCCCAAGGCATATCACCGATAAGGAGAGAAGAAATGTTGAGTAATTTAATAATTTAAATATTATGGCGTTGAACAAACTATTTACACAACCCCGATCACTAAATCGAATGGAATAAAGCTGTAATTAAAATGGAATAAAATTGTAAGAGGCTATGAATTGACACTACATTGTTTAATTTAGTCGACGGATTTGAATAAAGGATAAGCTATGATTAATATTAACATCATGAAAATGCCCTTATTTAAAAATAAATAATACTAAAGAACACAGATTCGCACCAGGTTTGATTTTTATCCTTAAAAAGCGTTTGAATCTATTTTATGTATGATTCTTATCATAGGTTTTTCACGTATGTTCAGGTTTCTGCAACAAAGAGCAGCCCCTGAGCCGTCGAGGATGATGCTTTGTCTTGCATTATATTAATTTGTAATGCGTCCGCGAGATGCCATAATAACCTGGGAATCCTTTTTCCTTCATATAATTTCCATGTAGTGAAAGAAACATTTGAAACTCGTGGAAAAAGAAAAAAAGAAAAAGTACCGCACTTCTATAAAGAAACACTATCATGCAATGGCATTCTTTGCTCTCTCATGCTTTCTTAATAGATCGATTACAATTTTTTTTGGCTTATATTTATAGAGAGATGCTTATATCTCCCCTTAAGAGGCAGATAAATGGCTACGAGGAAAATAACACACTAAGTGCCTATATTTTGAGATTTAAGCACCTAACATCTCATTTTTTTTATAATTTAATACCTAACAAGAACACTCAATTTGGTAAAATAAAATAAATAAATACAGGGACACTCGGTGAACCGTTTTTACAAAGTATATACACTAAATTTTAGGAGAACAATACTTAAATTAAGGTATTAAATTGCCCGTGAGCTGTTTTTTTCTTTTACAGAGCATACACACTAAATCGTAAGAGAATAATATTTTAGGTATTAAATTCTCCAAGTGCCGAGTGCTATCTTATGATCCAATAAATGGCCATGTGAAAGCACTCCCACTCAATTAGCTTGTTGGGGTCCTCAAATCTGCTGATCGAGGTCCTAGTGTTTCTGGTTATGAAAGTAAGGTACGATTTTATTTTATTTTTTCCCATTATTTATTTATTTATTTATATTTTCTAATCAAACTCCAAACCACCAGAATGGATTTGTTTTGATGAATTATCAAAGCTATTTTGTGATTACATACTGGTTATTCGACGTAAGCACACTGAGTTCGAATCAGTTTTTAGCTCTATTTGAGAACTTCTTGATAACCTGAATCATTTTGTAGGACGATGGCAATGATTTAAAAAGATCAAAGAGACTCCGAAATGGTTGATGACTCAAGCAGAGATCAAAGAAGCCGGACTCTCAAATCTGTTTTGGGCTGCCACTTGAAGCTGCATCGTTGTTGGTTGTGGTCAGCAGAGTAAATGAGAGGCTTCCTCTTCTTTTTCTTTTTCTTTTTCAGCCACTCTAATGAGGCCAAGTTAAATTAATGTTGTAATGAATCTTCACGCCTGGAGAAGAATATATTAGCTTCTCAACATTTTTGTATATCAGCTGCTCTCTCTCTTCCACTCATGACAACACGCGGCCTTTCCTTTTCCATCGTCAGGTGCAACATCAGGGTCTGATTGGGATGATTACTAAATGTGTGAAAAGCTTGGACCACCGTTAACTTGCAATATGTAGACAGTATGACAGCTCGGCTATCTTGTTCTTCGGCTCTAGCCACCGCAACCCTATGGGTCCAGGTCCACCATCTCGCTATCACTCTATTATCTCAGTTGCCCTTGGATGTTGCTGCTCTCACTGTCATTTGCAATTGGATCTGCCCTGTCTACTGAAATTTGGAGAATAAGCATTAGCTGCTGTCCATTTCTTGGTTCCGAAAGCTCCTGCATGTCTTCCTTTCAAGGCTCTAAAACCAACTCATTCAACTGCTTTTGTTTTCTGTCGAGGTTTACTTAAACCTGTCAAGAAAATTAAATCAGCCCCAGCTACTATGACAATTTAAACTCAGAAGCCACCGTCCCAAAATGAAACAGAATTCAACTGTTTACATAATGGCTCCTATTCATGATGGCTTTGAGAACACAATGAACTTGAAGATTATTGGCAACATTGCAGCCTAAAAGAGATGAATATCCTAGTTCATTTATTGGCCACAAATATGCAAATAAGACATTAACCATTTAAAGCTCAATCGTTGATCCTTTTTCCCAATCTTTACACAATTGATCCAAAAACAAGCATTTCATCAAATTCCTAAGCAAAATTCACCATTTATATCCAATCCATGAACAGAGAAAGTTATGACCTCAGGGTTGTGCAAATATCCACTTTCACAATGGGATATTGGATGCAAATGGAGTCTAATAGAGAAAACCAAACCAATGGAATCCATCCAAACATGAATGAGCTAGCTAGTGGTATACTGAACTTACCTAAATGCTTGTATTAGCAACTGCAAATTAAAGTATCATTACATGGTTTTCTAGTAATTTCCTAATGTCCCTACTACCACTAGACTCAAGTGGATTTAAAATTAAGCAAGGAACAGTTTAACATAGTATCAAATGATTTGGCTCCACCTATAATTTCAGAAGATTATCACTTGTTAAACAAATGAAGAACTTCTCCAACCTAATTACATGCCTAATATTTACACCACAGACATTAGTACATACACTTTAGACACAAAATGGCACATTAGACACAGATCTAACGTACAACATGCTTAACATGAAACAAAAGAAATACATATTACCGATGCTTCTATTTCTTTCATGTAGATACGCTTAAATAGGAACAATCTCATTATCCTGACTAGATTCAGCCACTGGGCTACCTGTTAACAGAAAACAAGTAAAACATTCTTCACATTCGACCTAGTAAGAAATTGCTATTCACATGTGGAAGCTTGAAATATGAGCCAACAACCTGTCTTATGTTGCTCAAGCCTCAATAATGCTTTAATTGAGATTCTTTACTAACACAAAAAATTTCCAACAAAAAACAAGATTTAACACCACCCAAAATCCCAAACAAACCCCCCACCCCAACAAAACCCAAAAAAGAAAAGGAAAAGAAAGAAACAGGAAAAAACGGAATGTGTTGCTTTTGAAGAAGAAAGACCCAAACTTTAAAGGAATAAAACAGATTCAACATACAATATCATGTGTAAGAGAAGTTTGCTTTGGAATAGAAAGCTTGCAATGTGAAGAAAATTTTAGTACATGAAATTAATTGAAATGAGAGAAGAACAGAGATCTCACAATAAGTAGATGTCCTGCAGCTTTTGGAGAAAATGGTGATCAGCGGTCAGAAGTCATGCACTTGTGGGGCCTTCCTTTTCTGTCTCCGGCTGTAGTTCTCAGCAAAGAGACCTTTGCCTTCGTGGGTTGAAGGTCATGAAAGCGAGAGAAGCAGAGAGAGATGATGAAGACACAGACTAGGGTTTTTTGTTCCTAATGTTACAATGTTAATTTGAAGAGGGGTAAAATCTGTTGCATGTTACTCTATAAGAAGACATCTTAGGGAGAGAAAAATAATAAAACGCTGAATTGCTATAATGGTAAAGTGAATGGACCGTGACTAATTTTACTGTAGTTAACTTCACTATAACATCATGCCTACAGAACTGCATCAAGAGACAGTCTAAACAACCCAGATCTATGGAATTGAGTTCTACGCAATCAATGTCAGACCTAGACTAAGATCATCTAGCTTTTTGCTGGCTAACTGTAAATTTCTCTTCTGGCTGTTTTTGCCACAGATAATATGAAGCCTCTATCCACTGTGGATTCACCAAAAATTTTCCCTCTTTTACAGCCCACCGAGACTTCTCTGTTCCTAGATCAGTAGCAACTACATGTGTTACATTCGGATCAATGTCTACAGAGCATGTTGCTCCTAATTGCTCTGCCATCTTCCACAGCTGGTGATTATCTGCTCGGAAGCTTGTAGGAAAAACACGGCTGAATACTATCGTACAATCCTTTAGTATTTTCCCCCGCACTGCTTTTAACACCTACATGGATTGACATATCAAAGTAAACGGAAGTATACAACAAACTGACCTTAATCAATTGTGAAGCTATTTGAATCCTGTCCTGAAAAAACACCATCCTGTAAAACTATTTAGGTAGTAATTCGAAGGTTCAAATCAATTGCAACCCACACTCTCAAACCCCTTCGCACATGATCTGGACCATTAAAATACTTTATTTAAGAAAACAAGGGGAAAGAAAAAAGAGGCCTAAACGGTAGCACAACAAAGAAAGGTGCAACTTCTTCTAGCTTATATCTCTATAATCAGGAGTAAGACCAACCAACAGCTGCTTATCCATACAAAAATTCATTCATCTATCAACAACATATTGGACCTAGGATCAAATCAACCTTTGATGCAACCAAGTTCTTTGGAATTATCTAAAGTATTTATGACACTCATTGGCCAATTTACTAAGTTTACACACCAGGTTGTGGATCGACTGCGATTTTGCTCAATGTGGATCAAAGGACCATAACAATAACAACCCCTTTATTTATGTTAATAAGAAAATAACAGGAACAAAACCTCTTCAAGAAGGGAATAACAAGACCAGCTAGGAGGCCACATTAAACATTTACCTGCCTTATGTCTCTGTCAGCAAGGCCATCCTTAAGATCCTACATGATATGTAATATATGCATAAGAACTCAGAACTAGTGTAACAGTATAAGCATATAAAAGAGAAGAGTCCATACATCAAAAAATATGGTGTGAATTTTCCTTAAAACTTTAAGAGCAGTTGCAAGAGCTCCTTCAGATTCACATTCATCAACCCTCAATTGAGAGAGCGATCTCGATGCAAAGCCATACTGTTGACAGCTAGAGGCAAAATAGTGGTACCTTTCCATCAAAATCAGATTTTCCTTGTGCTTTGGCCATGCCTATTTCAATAATGAATGATAAATTAGAAAGAGAGAAACAGATATAAGAAAGTAACTAAAAAACCGACAAAATTGACAATGAAAAGAATAAATAAATTAAAGAAAAAGAGACGATAACATCTTCAGCCAAAAGTCACAAACTTAATTAACTTATTTGTTGTAAAGCATTTAAAAAAATGCACACAAAGTCCTCGAAGAGACAGATTGGTATTGATATGAAGAAACACAAAGAGACTACTTCTCTCAAGCAAGAAAATCACTTCTGCAAATCAATACACGTCTGAAACATTTGACTTAACTAGATGTTCTTTAAGGCAGAGGGCTTCTAAGTAGCTTAAGTAATTATTAAAAAGAAAAATGAAAATTAAGAGGAGCCTCTTAGTCACTTCGAGTAAAAAACCATGCTCTCAAAATTAAGATTTATGTCTAACATGATGTGCCGGCAGAGAATATACAGGCCTTGTGTCCAACTTGACATACATTTTCTGTATCATCTAGGATCAATACAGCACTTTCTTGCCCCAGAAACACATCAAGGCCCTTTTGATGCTTTTGCGTACCATCATCTCTTGAGATCACTCTTGCATTAAAATATTCTTTACTAGGATCAAGCAGCTTGGCCATTTCCTGGGAGTAAGACCGATCACCCATCGTGTATATATACATCTCAAACATTTCACTTGCTTCTTTCAAGAATGTGCGCACAAAGGGCCTCAACTTGGTCATCATGTGCATATGTTCCAACATAAAAAGGCTGCCTTTAGAAACATCTGTGGGTTCCATTATAAAATTAGGAAAACCAGAATAAAAATAATAAAAAAGATATGACCAAAATACATATTTGATTTTTCGTGGCATGCAAACCCTAGCAAGAGAAGCAACTCCCATTAAAAGTACCTTCCAAAGAGTCAGCTTGACTTCTCAAGTAATCCTCCTCTGAAGTAATGTCAGAAAGTAGAGTTGAATTGAGCAATGTGTGATCCAGATCAAGGATCAAGTACAGCTTCTTATGACACAATAAATTCTTGACGTCCACATTGCGTAATCGAACAATCTCATCATTAGCAAGCCGTAGACCCTGCAAACAATTTTTCAGCTCTTAATCAACATAAAGACCTGTGAAGAGCTAGATGCAAATCATACAATGTGTAAAAAAACAATAAACATTTTTTTTCTTAATTTTTTTAAAGATAGGAGGATGACAAATGTTGATTGAAACTAATTTTCATCTCCTGACACACCAAAAAACTTTGTTGTGAAACACACCTTATGTATGTAGCCAAATGTCACACCAAACTCGTCAGTCACTCTTTGCCCACACACTACACACATATCCCCGAAAGAACCAGGATGTTGACAAATATCTTGCTTGATGGATGTTTCTGTATAACATAACATTCAAATATAGTGTATTAACAAAAACAAATTACTTAATGGATGTTTCTGTATAACATAACATTCAAATGTAGTGAATTAACAAAAAAAAAATTACTTATTACCAGGATGGGATGGGCGGGGGTGTGGTTTGTGGTTGTGGGGGGGCACATTTATATAAATAAATAAACAACAATCTTCGTGAGAAAAGAATACATAGCATCAGGCAAGTCTAGCAGCAACACAAAAGTCATATCTCCCCTTTATGTCACAGAGTATAGGCCTGAGTTTGCTATGCCACGTGCATTCTTTACAGCTCACTTTTAGGCAATGCTGGATTTCATTATAAGGAAACTGTATAACAACAAATCAGCAGGAAGGGTTACACTCAACTTGCTCCAAAACAAAGTACAAAAGGGACTTACAAAAGAGAGAAACTAGAAACAACCACTCCTATGTAGGAAACTGCAAAGCTATAAAAGATACAATCTGTCTTGCTACATCCATTGAATGAGGAATATGGGAACCCAAGCAAACAGAATTCCTACCATGCCAAAGGCAGTATGCTGAAGCTACTAGGCCCACTCTTCATTTAATGATTCTGGGAGCCGAAGACAAAGCAATTGCGATTAGGCCTTAGGTGGTTCCTTGCAAAGTTTGATATAAGGAGGGGCATTTCATGTTTTCCATGACCTTAATCCTAACAAGAGAAGAGAAGGGACACTTGAAAGAGGTGGCTATGATATTCTTGAACTCCCATACCAAAGAAACTGTCTGTTGACATTGTAATACCCCAAGAGAAAAGTTTATATAGTATAGAGCTTCTCCAGCCAAACTAACCAGAGAATAAAAGAATGTCTTGGAATGGAGCTCTCACACCACACAACCATCTCCCAAGCAACAGGTTGTTTGTGAGTGGAAAAAGTTTCGTAAGCACTGTGAAAGGAAAATTGACCCAACAAAGATTGAATTCATGTGAGGACAATCAGGGGAAGGGAATTCGTTTACAGCAATGACAATGGAGTTCCAAAAATCCCCAAGAGGCAGGCTCCACCGATCAATACTCAATTATGGAGGAAAGGGCAGCAGTTAAAAGGGACCCCCAAATGTGCCATTTGTCTTGAAGTAAGGGCAAGGTCTAACAGTCCATTAAGCAGCCGAAAATCTGACCACAAGGAAATGTTTAGGACATTCTCTACTTTCCACCGAATAGATTGTCTAGCCAATTGTTGAAGTTTGCGCAATTTTTTCTAGTTCCATGAGTGAGTTGTGTCTTTTTTGCTCTTGGTCTATTGTAATTTGTACACAGGTGTACTAATTCAGTTTTATTTTATTTTTCCCACCTGGGTCCATTACACCCTAATACTTAATAGTTCATGCTGCTGTCTACACAAGCACGTGCATGCATATATATTCTTTATGCTCAGCCCTCTTGATTGATTTTGGATTTCTAGGAATCATTTAGCCACCAGGACTTTTTGACAAATCCAAAACCTGAAACAGCTATTCTGACAAAGGCACATGCACCACACCTCCAAAATATCTCATAAGCAACTACTTTCAATAGACATTTATGCATATAGCCAATTTCAAACATTTCAGTTTGCACTATAAGTACAATTCAGTTCAACACAGTGAAATAATTATTATCTTAAGAAATTATTTATAAAGAAAAACGTAATTGGAAAACGATGCCTTTCCATGGCTAAATAAGCAAGTTAGATTAAAAACTCTGTGATTATCAACAAAGACCATGAGAAAGTTCATGTTAAGCATCAAGAGAACTGACATCATACACCATGACACTAGAGAAAACACATACAAGCTAATGAATCCACAGTTGTCAACACAACCCATTAATTTCCGTGGGAATGAACAGTTGGAACATACTATTTTGCACTTTGACAGCCTACTTATACAAAAGTTTATACATTCAAAATATCTGTTTGAGAGACTATTCTCAAGATACAGATAAAAACGCTATATATTATAGCAGTAAAAAAAGGTACTTTAATATGCATGCAGGAATAACCAATAGGCTACAAACTTAGTCATGTTGATGCAACTAGAAAAACAGAATGCTGCCAAAGTTTATCGAAGTATTACCCAGTCACTCACAGAAACAAAAATTAAGAGTACAATGGGTAACTAAAACCATATATAAGATGAGAAAATTAGCAATTATTGTTGATGCAGACAGAAAATATCAATGTGATGACAACAGAAAACCCAGGAAATTTACATACTAATACTGCTAGCAGATAAGGAAGTGAATTTTTTTTTTTTTTTTTAAAAAGATAAATTTTTAGAAAATAGAAAACATCCATGCAAAATTAGTAGTCATTACCTGAGCTCTTTTCCACATAACCCTGTGATGTTGACTCCTGCAATTCCTTTGAACTTTCCACAGCTTCCACCTTGTGCCTTTTTATCCTAATATTTGACGTATTAATATTCAGCGACAAAAGAGCAGTGTTCAGACAGGAAAAAATGAGAAAAAAAAAAAAGTAAAAAAAAAAGAAGAAGATATAAATTGATAAATTTGAATATCAGGGTCTTTTTGCTCCTATGCTACCTGTCAATTTCAAGGTCGTCATCATCCTCAGCTTCTTTATCTGATGAGGAACTGGCAGCACCAGAAGCCAAATGTGAATCAAGAAATGCAGCAAAGTCATCACTGCTAGACGAATTTACAGGAGAATCCGTCACAAGACTCATCTGGAACACTACAAAGGCAAAAGTTGCACAGAATTATAATTGCATTGCTATGAGACATATACTATGTGACAAGACAGCCACGCCACAGAAGTTGAGGAAAGAACATAAAAATTATTATACAAGCTGGTCATGATTTACATAGCATTTTATATCAGATGATGTTTAATGATGAAAATTGTTCAGTTTAATGGCTAAAAAATTGGAGATGCTCATGGAGGTAAATTTTTCAGCCTCACACATCAGACTGTGAGAGAATAGATACATCCAAAGGGATTTTACTTGTATCTTCTTAGTTTACTGTACTGCATAATGCATGGTAAATTCCACATGGTTTTATAGATAAAAAATGACATTAAAATTTTCCATTTTTTTCCCTTTTAGGAAAAACCTAATGGCAACAACAATTATAAAGAATTTAAAAATATATATATTGGCATTTATCAAGCAGAAAATTAATGGATTAATCTTATTTTTCACTTTCCTTTTTCTAATAATGAACCCATGTTAAATTTGAAATTCAAATGAAAGAAAAGACGAACTCACAGCAACAACAATACTCAAGCTTTATTCCAACTAGAGATGATGCACCATGGAGCATCTTTTTTTCATAAGGCGATGAAGTAGGTACCACCACCGGCTCAATCCAATCCACAACAATTCCTATAAGTCTATCATACTAAAAAGTAAATTCCAAAGAGCAGCGTTCCCTTTCTTTTATTTTCCTTTTTAATTAAAAGGCAATATTCTATTTAAATTTTCATAATTATTCCATGTTAATACCTCAATTTCGACTCTTAGTACACGAATTCAGGTACAAGCTATTAAGGAAAATATATCTCGAAGTTCCCATACAGCCCTTGCTATAACAGAACACTATTTGTAAGCATAATGCATCGTTGAAGGTCCGAAGAATGCTATTCAGCTTCCAAATGCTTTGAGGACTCAAATGCATAAACCCTAAACCCCAATTCATTTAACCCTTATGAACTCAATGATATTACCCATGACACAGCCAGACATGGCTAGCTTTCAAAGTATTATAATTAAACGGTGATTACAAATGTGTGTTTGTGAATATTCACAAAACCTAGCTGCAAATTCATTACTCGTCTTAGCCTTATGCACCAATTGGAGATTCTTGACATTCGATGCTATATGGCTTCTGTAGTATTAAACTAAACGACAATGATTATGTATCAAATCAATCAGAACCCTATTTATCCAAATAAAAATCAACTCGGAACCCTAACTGCACATTCATTATTCATCTTACCCATTTGAACTAAATAAGATTACTTCAACGAGGTCATACCCAGCTTTTATTGTATTCTAATCAACAAAAGTGATCATGCCATTTGTTCTGTCACTAAAAAATCAAACATTTATGGATGCAATAAAGAAGAAGTTATGTCTGAGAAAGAAAGAAGCTCTAATTTCAAAGAAGAAACAATAATAGCACTCGCTAGAAGCTGAAGTGTTTCAATTGGACATCGACATAATGTTTCTGTGTGGAGATCCATACCTGAGAGAGAGGGAGAGAGAGAGTGTGAGAGTGTGTCGAGATCAGAGAGAGTGATGGGTGTGAGAATACATGAATGTCAGAGGGAGAAAGAGGAACGAGGTCGAATGAAGATGAAAGCTTAGGTTTTTTCCTTTTTAATATAGGGCCGGGCTATTTATTATTTTGAGCAGATTTCTTTTAAAGAAAAAAAAAATTATGCAACAATTTAAAAAAATAATGCTAATAATAACAACAATTAGAGCAGTATTAATGGAAGATTTTTCTAAAGTTTTGTTCTTTTTTTATTATACAAGTATCATCATATATTTTACCTTTAATTTAATCACATTTAAATCCGAACCATTAAAATCATTAACTATTTAATAATTTATATTTAAAAACATGAAATTGAATGGTAGGATGATAGATAAAATCGATTCCGTTAAAATAAAAAACGTGACCCTAGAATCTCCCTATTAATAGTATTATAATAATAGTAAGAGTAATAGTAACAACAATTACAATAGTATTAATAGTAATATAATAATAACAATGGTAATAGTAATAACAGTAACAGTGATGATAATAATAAGAATAACAATAATGATAATACTAATAGTAATAGTAGTAAATAAAAATCATCAAAATCTAACAATCAATTTAAACATTAAAAATTACAAATGCATGTAGTGCAAGAACATATCTACATCAAACCAATATAGAATCAAACATTTCAAACAAGGTGTAGATATAAAATCAAAATAAAATGTAAACATTTCAAACAACAAAATAATCCAACCAATCTTTAATCCTATAAGAAGGTTCATCAGGATGTTAAGTGTCACGGTCCGAGGTTTTCTTTAACACACAAATAGACCGTGCGGCGCTTACTATCCTGCCTCTACAGTAGTAAGCAAGCCTAACTCGCCCGCAACGCTAGCCAACTAGGCTTAAACCTGTAAGTAACACAACCAAGGAAGAAAGTGAACAGATTATAAGGGACGCAGGCACGAATGGAAAAAGGAATAGCACACTTTTATTAATTCCGACAGTAATACAAGGCTACAATGTGTGTGCACGAAGGTATAGTATATGTAACAAGTGCCGCCGGTTGTAATCGACCAACGTGGTGAGTAAGAGCTTCAATCCAAAAAAGTACTCACACCCCCGTAAAGAACTTTACGGACATTATTGGACCTGGTATGAGTAGACATTAAAACTAATGAAATGGCACCACTTTCTAAAAATGAAAATTTATAATAATAGTAAGGTCCTATTTACACAAAAATAAAGTCCCCCCCCCCCCCCCCCCCTCCATGTTACAATATATACAAAAGAATAGCCCCTTATTAGTATAAGTATCTTACAAAAAGGGACCTTGACATCCTCCCCGACTTAATTCTATTGACGTCCTCGGCAATATGTACTAGAGCTTGGATCTGGTGGCGGAGGTTTTCTGGCTGGCAAGGCTGACTTTCTCTCGGATAAGGGCTTCAGATCTTCTTCAGTCTCCCAGCTTGTATCTTCTTCTCCTTGATCTCTCCACTTGACCAAATATTCTTTATGATCTTCTCTAGTGGAGGGATCTCTAACTCTTTGCTCTGCAAGGATGTCTTTCACGGCTTGACTTAGATTGAACTTGATCTTGACGTGTGACCACTTAGACACAGTACAAGATGAGTCTTCCATGTCTGGATAATATGGCTTTAAGACGCTGACATGAAAAACTAGATGGACATTTAACCACGCAGGAGGCTCGACCTTGTAAGCTACTCTTCCAATCTTCGATATGATAAGAACTAGATCAATGTACTTTTGGATCAATCTTTTATCCTTGTTCCTCAATGATCTGACCTGTTCTGGAAGAAGCTTTATGAGGACCTGATCTCCAACATTGAAGTCTCTAGGTCGGTGATTCTGATCTGTCCATTTCTTTATTCTCTTGGAAGCCTTTTCAAGGTACGATTTTGCTACTTCTAAACTTTACTTCCAATCCCCGGTAAACTGATAGGCTCTTGGGCATCTCCCGGTATATAGTGCTACCACTGTGTGGGGTAACAATGGTTGCTGACCCGTAATGATCTTTATAGGGCTCTTATTGGAGGAAGAGCTCCGCTGGATGTTGAAACAAAACTGGGCAATATCCAACAAGTCAACCCAATCCTTTTGGTTAGCACTGACAAAGTGCTGAAAGTATTCCTCTAACAACCCATTGAATCTCTCTGTCTGTCCGTCACTCTGTGGATGGTAACTGGAGGTCATGTTCAACTCGGAGCCCAGGAGTTAGAACAACTCTGTCCAAAACTTCCCTATAAACTTAGCGTCCCTATTGTAAGCCCTAAAGCTAAGCCAATTGATTGTAGGATTGAACTTAGAACATAAAGTTTGGGTGATCAGTTAAAGAATCCGATCAAACCCAAATTATAAACTATTAAAAGAAATATTAGTAAAAATGACCCCGTAAACTTGAATTTAAGAAAATAAGTAATAAAATAATAGACTATAAAATTTTCAAATTTTAAGTATAATAATTGCTAATTACCGAAAAGGTGAAAAGTGTAATTTAATAACTAATAAATTACTAGAAATAGATTATATGTATACTAAAAATTTTAGAATAACCTAAATAATAATTAGGAATGTTTACGTATACCCTACATGTATTTACATGCAGATAAAAATACGCGAAATTACCTAAATTGGTCAAAAACTAAGTAAATAATTAAATAAAATTATAAATTAATTATGGAAAAATCAGAAGAGGATAAGATGATCCAAATCAGGTCGTAGCATGTCAGGATCTGCAAAATAAAAATCAACCAATTAGAATTAGGCAACACAAAAGCCAAAAATCAAGGAAATTAGGCAAAGTCATGTCTAATTAATACATAATAATTATCAAAATCGTCTATAAATGCCAAGAAAAATCACATAGCTCATTTGAGCAGTTTGGAAAGTGACAAAAATAGAGAGAGGCGAAAATTAAGAGAAAAATTCGAGTTAAAAAAAAATAAGAAAAACTGTGCAATTAAGGCCTTTAAAGGGAACCCCCATCAGACGAGCAGCTGGAAGTGAACGGTCACCACCACCACCACCACACGGTGGTGGCAGTGCCCAAGCCTGCCAACAAGGCCACGGCGGCTGGCGGTGGCCGGAGCCACCCAAATCGGTGAGTCCGATTTCCAGCCCGATTTTTGTGTAATTTTGTAAAAATAGTAAATATTATTATAAAATTATGAATTTTGTTATTCTAGAATATTTTTGTATGTATTTTTTAGGAAAAATATTATTTTGATGAAAATATGTCTCGTAATATATGGTCCTTAAGGAATCGTACAAAACCGAGTATATTTCGGTTTAGAAACAAATAACCTTAAGAGTGTAGTTTCAAGCCCAAAATGTTTGTGTAGATTACTTAGATGATATAGAATAGTGCTATGAAGCCCGTTTTCAAAAATTAATTTTTGAAATTTTTAGATAATTTTTAGGCCTTAAAATAAGGCATAAAATGGGTAATTTAGAGTTAATTAAGTAATTAAATTATTAATTACTAATTTAGTGAATAAGTATATGTTTTAGGATATTGAAATCTGATGGAGTATGATACTTGTAGCATTTAGGGTGTTAGATGTAATTATTAGGTTAATTATGTAGTAAATAAGTAATATGGAAAAATAGTACATTTTAAGTTAAATTTATAAATTTGGGTAATTAGGAGTAAAATCTGATTTAGGATGAATTTAGACATTTTGAAATGATAATTGATGTTTAGAGATGATAATTAGAGTGATAGAAATATTAAAAGTGTATTATATACATAAAAGGTAATAATACATAATAGATAATTATTGGAAATATAATAAATAGAAAATATTATAATAAAAATTGATATTTTGATAATAATAAAAATGTACAATAAATCCGATAGGAAACTTAAATTTATGTAATTATATGAAAAATGTAAAAATTTCTCATATTAGGAGTGAATTCGGTACACTAATATGGATTTAAGTGTACCGGGTAAAATAAATACTGACTAGAGGTAATGATGGTATTTAAGAGATCGGGAAGTAATGTGATTAATTTCACATTATAGGTTGAAACGAATTTCTAGAATTAGAATCTAAAGCATTACTTAGAAATCGAACTAGAACTAGAACTAGAACCTAATTTAGAAATCGATGCGAAAACCGAACCTAAACCTAAACCCAAACCTAGAATAATTGTAAAAAACTTAAGACCTAAATAATTAGGCATATTAAACCCTAAACAAAACATAACCATAAGCGTTATAGGATAAAATGAATCTATAATAATTATATGAAAAATTGAAACCACGTTTGTGTTATAGAGATGATCGGCGATGGCCTGAGCAAGTCGGACTTCGAGTGAGTGAGCGAGGAGTCGAGGTAAGTTGGGATTAATACGATGCTGTATTTTGGAGGCTTAAGATTATGCTTGGTTATGTATGTTAGATAGTTGGATGTGTACATGTGCTTGATTACGGGTGATGCTATGATTTTGTTTGTTGCTCTGGCTATATTGTATGATTTGTATGAAATGATTGATCACCCTAAACTGGACTTAATCAAATATACGACCAGTAATCATAATCGAATATGTATGGCAATCCGTTAGGGGAACTTAGGACTCTTCGGCCAAATACCGACCCTTTTGAAAGAAATAACGCAGGATTGCAAAATGGTGCATTCTTCATCCTCAATCAAACTAAGTGACAGGAGAGGAGGTCACGGCGAGGGTGAAGTCAGTGGTTCGAAAGTAGTCACGGGAAGAGCAAGGTCTCCATTACACAAGCCTGGGTTTAGTCGTGAGCTGTTGCATTAACGGCAACTCCTCAACCTGGATTAGAGCGGGCGCGATTTCTCTAATCTCACGACTGGCCGAACAACGTCGGACGATGGCATTTGCTTGCACATGCATTGCACCTAATAAGTGATTGAAAACCTTGTTGTGTTTATAGTATAGTTTTAAGTCCTCCGTCCTAACTTACTGAGTTGTGATTGCTCACATCCTTATAGACGTCATGCAGGTGCTGGCTAAAAAACGGCAAACCACTACTCTGAAGCTAGCAACTGCTGGATCCTGGGGAGTGAGGAAAAACATTGAAGAATAAACATATATTTTTAAGGTTTAAGCTTTTACTTTAGAATTTTTCATTTCGGAATAATGTAATAACTCGGAAATTTATTACAGAGAAATATTGTAAACTTTAATTGCAATAACTGAATTATAGTGAATATATATATTTCCTCACTTTCTTAGATAAATGCTTTATTTAAATTACAAATTGTTTACTTCAAAGCGGGTTAGTTGTGGACGCCTTGTGTAGATCAGGTCTAAGATAGCGGTTATAAGGCCAACTTTTATCTTAAGATGGTTTACACAGCGGGGCTGTTATGATTCTGCCACTTCGGGGCATGACACCTATCACTCACAATATTTTGGGGTACACCCCAGAATTTTATCACATGCTTGAAGAAAAGCTGGGCTGTCTCTTCTGTGCTTGAACTCTTTGTAGTAGGAATGAAGGTGACATATTTAGAGAACCTGTCAACAACAACAAAAACGGATGAGTGCTCCCCTACTTTTGGTAGGGAAGTGATAAAGTCCATGGAGACGCTCTCCCATGGGCGAGAAGGCACAGGAAGTGGCTCCAAGAGGCCTGTCACCTTCTACCTCTCGACTTTGTCCTGCTAGTAGATTAAGCAAGTCTTCATATAAGTCATCACATCCTCCTTCATATCCGGCCAGTAATAGCCCTACTTCAATAAGCTCCATGTCCTCTGCCAACCTGGATGTCCAGCCCACAAAGTATCATAGCACTCTCTCATGAGTACCTGATAACTCTAATTTTAAACATATTTTATATGGTGATTTTATAGCATTTCCCGTACATTTTTGGTTTTATTTAAAGAAATTGATACTTAATTGAGTAAAATGTTGATTTCAGGGTTTAAACGCGTTCTAGGCTC